>CATIWR010135739.1:0-22309 GCA_949677035.1 Omphalea diandra | reverse complement strand
TAAAAATCACCCAATTATAGGTAGTAAGTGGGTGTTTAGGAACAAGTTAGATGAGCAAGGTGTCATCACTAGAAACAAGGCTAGATTGGTTGCCAAAGGATACAACTAAGAGGAAGGCATAGACTATGATGAAACCTTTGCTCCCGTAGCAAGATTAGAGACCATTAGGATTCTCTTAGCATTTGCATGTCATATCAATTTTAGACTTTTCCAAATGGATGCTAAGAGTGTATTTTTTTAAATGGCATCATTAAGGAGGAAGTGTATGTTGAACAACCTCCCGATTTTGAATCACATTGTTTTCCTAATCATGTTTTTAAACTAAACAAAGCCTTATATGGTTTAAAACAAGCTCCAATAGCTTGGTATGAAAGGCTTAGTTTGTTTCTCTTACAAAATGATTTTGAGAAAGGAAAGGTTGATACTACACTATTTGTGAAAAGCATAAACATGACACGTTAATTGTCTAAATCTATGTTGATGATATTATCTTTGGTGCTACTAATGAATCTCTTTGTGAGGAATTTGTTAAGTGTATGACTAGGGAATTCGAAATAAGCATGATGGGAGAGCTCAAATTCTTTCTTGGTCTACAAATCAAGCAACTTAAAGAAGCAATCGTCATCAACCAAGCCAAGTACACAAAGGAAATGTTAAAGAAATTTGGCATGAAAGGATGCAAGGTAGTAAAAACACCAATGAGTAGTACCATCAAGCTAGACGAGGATGAATCGGGTATGGTAGTAAATGAAAAGATATATCGAGGTATGATCGAATCTTTACTCTATCTTACTGCTTATAGGCTGGATATAATGTTCAGTGTTTGTATGTGTGCTAGGTTTCAATCTTCACCTAGGGAATCTCATTTGAATGCTGTAAAGAGAATTTTCAAATATTTACATGGTACTATTCACTTAGGACTTTGGTATCCTAGGAACTCTTCCTTTAGCCTAGTAGGGTATTCAGATGCGGATTACGTAGGTAGTTTTTTAGATAGAAAAAGCACTTCTGGGACTTGCCAATTCATAAAAGAATGTATAGTCTGTTGGTTTAGTAAAAATCAAGTATCGGTTGCCTTGTCCACCGTGAAAGCTGAGTATGTGAGGGCGGGTTGTTGTTGCACCCAAGTTCTTTGGATGAAAAAGCAATTAAAGGACTTTGGTAAAGTAATTGATCACATTCCTATCAAATGTGACAATACTAGTGCTATTAATCTTTCAAAGAATCCCATCCAACATTCTAGAAGTAAGCATATAGATATTAAGCATCACTTTCTTAGAGATCCTGTGCAAAAAGGTGATGTTATGTTAGAATTCATTGACGGTAATCATCAACTTGCAGATATTTTCACTAAGTCTTTAAATGAAGAGAGGATACACTTCATTAAGAGAGAATTGGGAATGCTTGATGGAAGCTCCCTTAAGTGAAAATTCTTGTTTGATCTTGTGTGATATGTGTGTGTGATATGTTTGATTGACGATTAATATAGAAGGTTTTATTATTTGTTTTTAGGAGATCATATGTTTTTTCAAAATTTTCATTCTTATCCTTGATGACTCACAATTCGGGGTCGTTATTCATTCTTCACAGTCGCGAATTACAAGTCAACTTTACCGGCTGACAAATGTAAATTTGTGGTCGCAAAAATCACTCTCCACCGTGAATTTTATCAGTTTTTCAAAATTCTGACCATTGCAGCACGCATTCCTGAGGAAATTTTATTTGTTACTCACATTTTTTGGAATTTGCGGTCGCGACTGAGGAAATCGCGGACACGAATTATAGTAACCGACTCATATTTATGAGATTTGATTGCCAACTATTGCCAACCCTTCATTTAATCAATTTCTAGTTGTTTATTACCATTTTCACACCCCTTGAAGCCTATAAATACCCCTTAAACAATGATTTCATCACAACTTCAATTTACGAACCTTCAATTCTCCTAATCTCTCAAATCTTTCCTCTATATCTCAAGCATTCTTCATGGTACCAAAGAAAGCATCCAGAGCGGACAAGGGCAAGGAAATTGCACAACCTTTTGATCCTCCTTCTCTCCTCAACATGAAGGGAGTTACTCGCAAAATTTATGCTTGAATCACTTGGCCTTGCCAATGAAATCCGGGCATTCCTGTCTAACCTTGGCTGGAATGACTTTATCTTTCGTACGAAACCAAGATACGAGGAAATCGTTTGAGAGTTTATGTGCATGGTTTAATTGAGTTGTAAAATTGAGTCTCCAACAAGGCAGTATGGTATGACGTTTCGGCCCTTCAAAGATCCCTACTTCATCACTTTTGAGCAGTTGTCCAGCCTCTTCACTCTTTAAATCGGTGAGCATATTCCTTTCGTTATTGATGCTCTCAATGTCATTTATTCTGAATTTTGCGCGGAGGTCTTGATAGAGGCTAAGCACGACCCACGATCTTCCTTGGCAAAGCATATAAAGACATTACCATTCTGGATTCTCCACTGAATAATCACGTTCTCCATCAACGCAAGGGGCGATGGGAATGAAAAAGTCTCGCAGAAGGATCTTGCTTTCCTCTTCTACCTAGTAGAGAACAAGCCTATCAAGACCAGTAGGTATCTAATGGATCAATTAATTCACATGAGCACCAAGTCGAAGAGTTGATTCTTGCTTCCATCGCATGTCACCATGATCTATCATTTTGTAGGCGCTTTAGATGAGGAGAAGGAAAAACTTCTCACCAAAAAGTATATGCCTTCACATAACTATTTGGATCTCACCTACCTCGTCAATGCCAAGGTGATACATCCTGACTCCTACGCCTATCTGTTTGGCGCTTATGGTGCATAGCGACTGGAGAGCTCTCACACATCTAAGAGGAAGCGCATCCACCTTGAAGAGGTTCCTTCTTCGGCCCCTTTTACTCTTCCTCTACCAAAGCCAAAGGCAAAAGTATTGCTCTCCACCATCAACAACAAGCTTGATAAGCTTATGCGAATGATGAAGAGATGATCTCTATTCCTCTCCCACCTCCACAGTGACATGGTGGATCTTCAGGAAAAGCTTAGAATTGCTCCCTGCCACCTCCCTGACTTTACGAAATTTGATGATACACAAGATATGGATCAAGGTGTGGAAGACAGAGATGAGGCTGAAGGTGGCCTCCAAAAGACTGTAGATGACTCGTTTGGATACAATAGTGATTCTCCAGCTTTTTAGTTTTTAAGTTTCTTTTAGTACTTTATTTTTTCTTTGTTTACCTTTTGTAATCAAACTTGTGATCTCACATTTAGTATATCTATAAAAGTTTGTTCCTTATATACTTTTGCTTCTTGTTCCTACTTATGCTTAAATTTCCATTTACTTATCTTTTGTCTTATCTAATCTTTTTGATCTTGCCAAAGGGGGAGATAAAATAAGATAAGATTCGAGTGAAAAATTATAAAATACAAATAAGAGATAACTATTTAAGGGGGAGTAAGTGAGTAAGTGCATAAGTTGGGGGAGCAACTTTTAAGGAACAACTTAACTTTAAACTTAGAAATCTTTGCGAAGTTATGATTCAATTTTACTTTTTTACACTTATTTTTCACTTTGGATCAATTTAGATTATCAAAATCAAAAAGGGGGAGATTGTTGGACTAGGATGGTTAATCTTAAGTCTAGAACCTCTTTTGATCTTAACAAAGAAGATTGATCATCACTAATATTTCAAATAAGTGTTGATTTTGCAAAAATAAAGAAATATCTCATGAAGAAATGAAAGGATTTGATAAACTCCAAAGTGACATGTAAATCGCAACTGCAATCTAGGATTCACGACCGTGACTCATTTTAAGGCATGCTGAAATTCAAGCAGGCAAAATCGCGAAGCCATTCTCAGCCGTGACCTATGGAAAAGAAGAAGCCAAAAATGTGACAAAAGAATTCGCAGTGAATGTCACGCCCTAGCCGTGACAATGAATTTCAAAGCAACTTAAGAGGGAAGCAAGTCCATAACCACAGCTTGACAAGTGTCCTAGAAGACTGTTGGAAGTCAAATTTCATAGATGCATCTTGTTGGTAGCGACGACGAATTCTAAAGAAGAAAGATGAGCACTTTGATAGACAGATTTGCGTCCTCTGTCGCATCCTGTACAAGAAAACTCATGACCGCGACTTCTGAAAGTAGGTGAAAGACAACTACTATATTTTCCTGGTGAACTAATAAGAAGCTGCCACGTGGACCAGCCGTCAGACACAAACAAGGTTTCCCTTGAAGAATTTGGATTTCACGACTGCAAAATGGCAGTAGCGACCACGATTTCATCTTGACAAGCATTTAATGCAGAATCTGTTTAGCATGTCTCAAAGATTTGATGAGTTATGATCTACAACGTCTCTTTGGTGATGTTTGGCTATAATTACACCACCAAATAACCATGAATAACATTGCTAAGGAATTTATTACAAGTGATTAAAGCTCTCAATCTTTGCTACTCATTTCCTTCATTTTCTTTATGAAATTGTAATTGTTAGGTGTGAGCATTAAACACCAAGTTGTAAGATTGTAGTGTTAGCCTATAAAAACACTTCAAGAAAGGTTTAAGTGTGAGCCTAGTGAAACACTTGAGTGAGGTTGTGTGTTAGCCTAAAAACACATTGTTGTAAGGTTGTGTGTTAGCCATCAAAACACAAGTTGTACAAGTTGGGTGTGAGCTTAAAAACACCTTGAGATAGTGAAATACCCAATTGGTTAATTGAGGAGTGGACGTAGGGTCAATTATACCCGAACCACTATAAATTGGTTGTCTCCATTATATTTTTTCTTCTTCCCCTTTTCTTTGTTGTTGAAATTTTTATACAACAATTCAACCCCCCTTCTTGGTGCCTGGGGACAACAACTTTCAAGATCTACAGCTATGATCTTGCATCGGATCTCATATCTTAGTCCCTCTTCAAGCTTTTTACATTTGTCTTTGTCAGTGGCCACCATAAAGGATGCATAATGAGATAATTGATTAAATTTTACCTCATACTAGGTTATAGTCATCTCCCTCTGCTTTAGGCTAGGAAATTCCCATCTTTATCATATTTGTACACTTTTAGCATGTAATGGTTGTTGAACTCATGAAGAACATCATCCCATGTAAGCATTAGAGGCTGGACATCACTCCCCCGAATGGTTGCCCGTTAATCATATGCTTTCCCCATATAATAGTGACACTACATAATCAAACTTTTCTTATGGTTTGCATTTCATCAAATTCAAAATTCTTTGTATTCCTTTTAGCCATATCTCTGCCACTGATGGATCTATGGTACCACTGCAATTAACTGCACCCTATTTCTTAATTTGTCCTACCTTCTTTCTCTTTGAATTTCTAGACCTTGCACTATTGGTTCATCAATTATATGTTATGGTTGCCAATGAGATATGTGTTGTGCATGAGAATGTATAGGAGGTTTAACTCTATTAGTAGGTTGATCTCTTAATGGTTGGCATGATGCTTCTATGGAATGCAAATTGGTTGACTCATTTCTTCGTGGTGAGCCATGGGTACTACCATGACTACACTCTATTAATGCCTTACAGACAGATAAGACTATGTCATATGA
Organism: Omphalea diandra; assembly: GCA_949677035.1. Taxonomy (NCBI): domain Eukaryota; kingdom Viridiplantae; phylum Streptophyta; class Magnoliopsida; order Malpighiales; family Euphorbiaceae; genus Omphalea; species Omphalea diandra. The sequence continues at coordinate 16,740 of CATIWR010135739.1, read as the reverse complement.
TAATGCATAATAGTGCAAAAGTTATGTCATGTCCATATGTATGTCCTTGTGGAACCTATTCCTACTCTAATACTGAAAATTGTAACGACCATTTTCATTTACAAATCATGGCATTCATGTCCAAAAATACATTTGCATATAGGTTGATTCATCATATATACACAATCCAACATGTAATTAATCTACATATATTTAACTAATGTTTACGACTAGTCACCATAAATTGGTTCCTATCTATATATATGTACATGACACAATGAGAGAGAGAGAGAAAGAGAGAGAGAGAGAGAGAGAAAGAGTTGAAATTCAGATGACAACCTGTGGTCCATTTATCTCTATGCAAAATTTTATGCACTAAAGTATCCAAACCTTATGCTTCAGTATCTAAAAAATATAATTGTGATTTAGTGAGTGCGACTTAATGAATAAAAGCAATAATTAGATTCTTATGGCACAACCAATAATCTAATATAATCAGGATGCATTATAGCTACAAGAATTGACTACACAAGTGCAAATGCAGTAAGTTGATTTTTGTCATGACCTTGCAAGGTAAACACTACTCTCGAGAATTCATTTGATTCAAGTGACAATTGATTTTGATGGCCAACATATAACAAGTGAATCATTCGATCAATAATATGTGTCAATAGGACATATTGGTCCTTTTTTCCAAGTGAATTGCAAGTGTTTGATAAGCTAGTCATAACATCCTTTTAGTTTCATATGCGAGTGTTCATTTAGAGTGGTATATCAAGTAATCTTTAAGAGCATATAATTCTCACTTGACTTGTATTCACATGTAAAATGTGACCATTCAATCACACATACATGTAACAAAACATAATCACACCCTAAAATTATCACACATACACATTAGAATATAATTATGATTTTTACTCACTTTTAATGTGACCAACATTTATGATAGGGTTGGTTCTCTCTCTAAGGCTTCATCAAAGTGTTTAGAACCTAAAATTTGATACATACATGGTTATAGCTATGTTAAAATGATTATGAATGCATGGTATCCAATTATGTCATGATCTATGCAAGTGGGCCTAGTGTTTATACATATTTTCCTTATATGGCAGCCTAGCCTTGCTATACTCTTACCAAAATAACTTCATATATACTTATCCAAATGACTTTATTCATTATTTCAAATAAACTACACCTACAATCATACAACATAGTCAAATTTTAGGTCAATACGATAGCAAATGTGGTGAATTTTTTAATTTTGCCTAGTTTTAATGTCATCTCAATCTGAGTAGGTCTTACATTCTTGAGTATATCTCAAATTGTATAAATCCAATTGCAAAACTGAATTACCAGAAGTTACAAAACACATAAAAGAACATTTTTTGTGTTTCATTCACTATCTAATTCAGTCTATAAAGTCACCAAAATAAATGGTCAATCTCAGGGTAAGCAAGTGTTCAACATGTTGACAATTAGTTACGATTAAGGTACAATATCTCATCAAACTTGATAAGATTGGCAAAAATATTTTATAGGAATGTTGATAAACTATAAAATTACAACTTTCAAGTTTAACATATCACCAAATTCCTATTATATGACCATCAAATTCTTAGAAAATATAATTATAAGACTGATGAAGTTTCATCAGGTACAGGGTCAGTCACAATCAATGAGCCATATTTCTTTCCACACAATAAATCTAGTAAAACTGCTTTACAAGTATTTAAAGAGAATATAAAACTAAAAATTTCATGTTTTTTACTTTGTCTAAATCAACACATAAGGTCATCGAAATATATGAAAACATAAAGACTGAGGAGATTTCAGTTGGTTGTGAACTAGCCCTAATGAAGGAGCCATATATACTTGCACACATCAAATTAAGCAAAATTGTTTTACGTGAAGTTATATGGGGCATAAAGATCCAACTTTTATATTTTACACTTTCCATATTTCCTTTTATAGTGTTATGAAATTATGGGTACAAATCTACTCTAACAATAAAAATAGCACAATCAGCTATGTTTTTCTTAAGCTACAAATTCCATACATGAGCTCTACCTCAAATTACTCCATAATTCTTAGCAACCATGCATGATAAACACGTCATAAGGGAGTATCATGTGGTAAGAAGATAAATCAACTTAGCTATTTTCCCAGAATAAGAAAAGCTTAAGATTCCTTCCTAGGTAGCTCACTCTTCTCCTTTTTTTTTTTTTTTTCTTCTTCTTCTTCTACTTCCTCCTTTCTTTCTTTCTTCCTTAGCTCTCTCTTTCTTATGCTACCTTTCATGTTTATCCTATATATTATGTTCTTAAAGGTTGAAAAATTCAATTTGTAAACCTATTCTAATAATACAAAATCATGGTGTCTTATTGCCATTGTTTTGAAGTTCATTTTTCCTCTTTTAGTCCCTCTTCTTCACTTTTTCATCACCTCCATCCATCTCTTAATCCCTGTATTCTCGCTTTGCTTTTAAATAAGCTCTAAAACACCATTATTTATGATGTTATAACATTCACACAACATAAGATAATTTGCCATGTAACTATACAAACATTACATATATGTTCAAGTGTCCCAAATGCAATGGTGAAAGTATCATCATCGTTTTTATCCAATTAACATATCTAAATGATCATTTATCCATTGCACAAGTTCATGTGGGATTGCAAATTATTTATGCAATGAATATGTTCAAGTGATAATGCCAATGAATGAAGATAGTGATGTTACAAAATCAGCACATAAGGTCATCCAATTATATGAACATATCCAAACTGAGGTGATTTTAGTTGGTTATGAACCAGCCCTAATGAAGGAGTCATATCTCCTCACACACACCAAATTAAGCAAAACTATTTTACATGCATTTACTTACAGCATAAAGCTAAAACTTTCATATTTTACATTTTTCCTAATTACTCTTCTAGGGTTATGAAATCATGGGTACAAAATAAGCTCTAACAATAAAACCAACACAATGAACTCTTATTTCTTATGAGTTTCAACGTTCATAAATGAGCTCTACCTCAAATTACTCCATAATTCTTCTTAATCATGCATGTTTAACATGGTATGAAGGAGAAATTTATGTGGGAATAAGATAAAATCATTTACCTCTTATGCCAAAATTAGAAAAGCTTACGATTTCCTCTGAGCTAGTTCATTATTCTCCCTCTTCTTTTTCTTATACTTCTTCTTTTTCTAACTCTTCTTCTTCTTCTTCTTCTTCTTCATCTTTCTCTTCCTTTCTTCCTTTCTTTCTTTCTATTTTATGCATTTCCTTACGTTTTGCCTCTCTAATCTTATCCTAAAAGATGAAAATTTTAATTTGTATACCAACCCTAATAAGACAAAATCATGGTGTTTCACTACTATTGGTTTGAAGTTCAATAGTCCTCTTTTAGTCCCTTTTCTTTTTTCCTTCATCACCTTCATCCATCTTCTAATTCCCATATGCTCCTTATGCTTTTAAAAAAGCTACAAAACACCATTATTTATGTTGCTATAACATGCACACAATATAAGGTAATTTGCCATACAACTATACAAACATTACATATATGTTCAAGTGTCCCAAATGCAGTAGTGCAAGTGTCATCACCGTGCTTATCCAATTAACATATCTAAGTGATCATTTATCCAATGCATATGTTGATATGGATTGCAAATCATTTATGCAACGAATATTTTCATGTAAGAATGCTAATAAATGAGGATAGAGATGTTACAAAAACTCTGGGCAAAGTGAAATTAGAACCTAAATAAGTCATTTAAAAGGCCAAATTCATCTTTATCCCATCAAACATTGGGTTCAAAAATTAGATATGGATAGGAAAAAAAGTTAGTCATCCCCTAAACCGCCCAAGTACTAGGATTCAACCTTTAGACAACTTTGATTTTCACTTTTACCATTTTAACCATATTGTTAATTCGTTAAGTTAATGCCTCTAGACATTTTCCTAGCCTAATCTAATCAATCATATAGAGTCATCAACAATCTTAAGGGGAAGGGAGTCATGCATCATGGTATAGGGTGGAACATGCATATCATCCACATCATGTATTTCATAAGGGAATAGGGATCATGCAATATAAACATAAGGAAAGCCATGCACATTGTCAATCACATATGATCAAGCTTGGTAATGGTCACTAAGACCACCACTCATGGACAAAGCAAGATAAGCACCTACATCCAACAGAAGCATATAAATTAGTAGTCATGAAAACACATAGAAATCATCAAGGTAAATAAATAAGGTTCATGTATGTATCTCACCATGTCTTTAAGTGAAGGGAACTAAATATATTTTTAAGTCTACAACAAGAACATCCCAACATCACATATGTAAATAGCATTGAAGCATCAAACATGTAAAATATATAGGTTATGAAATAAGGGGAATTATAAACATAAATGCAATGACACTTTGGAGGATATTGATGGTCTATTACAAAATTATGAAAACATGGATCTTAAGGTCATTGCAGCCTCTACCTCATTGCTTTTAAAGAGCTTAGCATCCATAAGCATCACTAACCACTAAAAAGGTTAGGATAATAATAAATAAAGGATGAATCATAAGGCCAAAATACATACTTAGCAATATGATCAAAAGTGTAACCAAAATGCTACAAACCATAACATGGCTCTCAAGGTCTTAAGAGTGCTTAATTCCTCACTTGATCAAAGCCAAAATGAAGTTAAAATAGAAACTTAAGTGCCTTAATGAAATCCAATGTGAATCAACACAAAGTCTTCTAGTATGAGAATCTATGAGAAAATCTTCTAACTCGGCCATCATCCCATTGTTTGATTAAATAAAGGTCCTAGGTCATAAGACCTACCCCTATTTTCCCAATGGACCTCCCAAAAATCATAGAAAATAGTTTAGAAATAAAAAAGTGTTAGCCCTAGGCACCAAGAAGGGGGATTGAATTGGTGTATAAAAAAAATTAAAGTAAGGGATAAAGAAGAGTAGAAAATGAAACACATAATTTATACTGGTTCGGGTATAATCAACCCTACATCCACTCCTCAATTCTCTGCAATTGAGTGTTCCACTAACTTAGAATGGTGTTTCTAAGCTCACACCTAACTTTTACACTTTTTGTTTTCAATACTCACACAATAACCTTTAAACTTTATTTTTTAAGGCTCACACAATTACCTCTCTTACAAGTGTTTTGTAAGGATCACACTAAAACCTCTCTTAAGTATTTTCACAGGCTCGTACTATAACCTTTTTTTATAATTGGTGTTTAATGCTCAAACCTAATACTTACAATCTCATAAAGAAGAGAAGAAATTGAGTAGCAAAAGATTGAAAGCTTCAACATAAGTAATGAATTCTCTATTTGTCTCATTTATCACTATTTGGTGGAGTATTTATACCCCATTCCCACCAAAGAGATGCTAAACTTTAAAGCTCATCAAATCTTCAAAACATGCTAGGCAGATTCTGCATTAATTACATGTCAGGCAGGAGTTGCGGTCAGGAAATCCAAATTTGCATACAGGAGCCAAAAATTATGGCAAAAAAATTTGTTTGTGTCTAATGGCTAGTCTACGTGGTAGCTCTTCATTGGTCCATCCAAAAAATATAGTTGTTGTATTCTAACTGCCCATAAAAGTTATGGTCATGATTCTTCTTTGTACAGGGCACTACTCAAGATGCGAATTCATTTGTTTGAAAAACAATCTTCTTCTTCTTGAATCGTAGTCGCTACATAAAATGCCACCCTTGTGAATTTTGTTCTTCAATGGATACTTGGTACACTTGGCACGCTATGATTATGGATTGGCTTCCTTATTTAATCACTTTCAAAGTCGCGGTTGCGATCGAAGCGTGACATAGACCTCAAATTCGTCTATGACTTTGACACTCTTATCTTTGGATGAATCGCGGTAGCAAAGATGTCTGTAAATCAGTATGGCTAAGTTTCACCTTATCCTTGATCTAAGTTTGCGGTCGTGAATTACATACCACTGACCGCAAATTTAGATGAACTTTGTCTTCTTGAAGATTATGCAATCCTTCCAATTTTCAATTGGAATCTAACTTAATTTTGTAAGACAACACTCAATTGAAACATTAGACATGATCAATCTCCTTTGTCAATATCAAAATAAGTCCAAGACTTAAGGTTAACCACCATAGTCTAACTCTCCCTCTTTTTGATTTGACAACTTGGATTGATCCTAAGGGAAAATAATGCAAAAATGTGAAGTTTGAGTGATAAATTGTTCAAATGAATACTTAGAAATTTTAGAAAATTTTTGTAAGTAAGACTTTAAAACCAAAATTCTAAGTATGATGCTCTTATGGTTATATGTCCTTAAGCTACTATGCTCCTCCTCAACTGATGCTATTATTTTTGTTTCCATATTTGACTCATTCTAGATTCTATCTCTCCCCATTTGGTAAGATCAAAAAGAGGGTAGAAGGGAAAAAGATCAATTGTATAGGTAAGCAAGTAAACAAAGGGAGCAAATGCATAAACAAATGAAGGAAAGCAAGCACATAACATAAAATTTGAGTAAAGAAACAACTTTTTATGTATATAAACTTAGAAACAAGTTTGTGGGATCACATTTTTACAAAAAAGAAAAAAAATACAAAAGAAATCCTAAACTAGAAAGTAGGAGAATCATCTCCAAAAAAGTCTTCATCTTCACCCTAATCTTCACCTTCTGCCTTATCTCTATCCTCAACATCATCATTGCCTTCTTCTTATTAAGTATCATCAAACTTTGTGAAGTCCGAAAGATGGCAAGGAAGGACTCCCATCTTCTCTTGCAAATCGATCATATCACCATAAAGATGAGAGAGGAACATAAATCTCCTTTTCATCATATTCATTAACTTATCAAGCTTGTTGTTAATGGTTACAAGGGAGAGTTTAGCCTTAGGCTTTGGCTGAGGAAGGATGGATGGAGCTCATTCTTTAGTAACTAGTCTCCTCCTTTTGGAAGCTTATGAAGTCTCCATTTTCTTTGCTCTAATGGCACATAGGGTATAGGCATAGGTGTTCAGGTGAATTGCTTTGGCATTTATGAGATAGGTGAGATCAATGAGGTTTTATGAAGGATGAAATTTCTTGGGGAGGAATTTTTCATTTTCCTCATCAAGTGGTCCTACAAAGTGATAAATTATTGTAATATGAGAAGCCAAAAGGAACTGGCTTTAGGGTTTGGTACTCATATGGATCAATTAATCCATAAGATATCATCCGGTTTAAATGCGCTTATTTTTTATAAGGCATAAAAGAAATGCCAAGTCTTTTTATGATACATTTTGATTACCATCACCTCTAGCATTTACGAAAAAGGTGATGATACGATGGAGTATCCAAATGGGTAGGGTTTTAATGTGTTTGGCTAGGGAGGATCCCGGGTCGTGTTTGGTTTCAATTGAAATTTTCGACCAAAATTTGGAGTAAATAACATCAAGTGCAGAGATTATGATGTGAATGTTTTCTCTGACTTTAAGATTGAAGAGAGAAGAAAGTTGGTCGAAAGTAATGCAAAAAGGGTCACCAAAAGGCTCAAAATACTAACCCGTATTACCCCGCTCGAGAATTGTCTTTATGACTCAATTGGACCGTGCACATGAATTCCCTTATAATTTCTTCATATACGGGTTCATCCCGAAAGATGAACTCGTTCCAACCCAAATTAGAGAGGAAAGCATGAATCTCTGCATTGATTTCTAAAGTCTCCAACAGAAAGGTAGAAGTTATATTGTTGGGGAGGACAATTTTGGAAGAGTTTGCTTTTAACCTTTCTTTCTCCTCATTGGTTGTGCCTTTCATGAAGTGAATAGCAAGGGGTGTAGAGGGCTGAGCCACAACCTTGCCTTTCTCTTTCTTTGACATCTTATTGGGAGCCATTTGCGAAACACGAAGAGATTTTTGATTTAGAGAGTTTTGAGAGGGAGAAATTGATGTTGGAAGAGAAGTGATGATGTTACTGTTGAAGGGGGGTTTTTATAGCCATTTGAAGTCTCTGTAAATGGCTAGAAATGTATTGATTAAGAGATAGAAATAGTTGGCAGTCAAATCACTTAAATGTCTAGGTGATTACCCTAATTTGTGTCCGCAAATTATGAAACATGTGAGTAATGGACAAATTTTCTTCAGAAATACGCATTTCAATGGTCAAAATTTTGAATTCTTGACCAAAATTTACGATGGAGCAAGATTCTCGTGATCACAATTTGATGTTTGATAGCCAAGTGATTTGGACTTGTAATTCGCGACCGTGAAGATAAGATGGCGACCGCGAATTATGATTCAACAAGGATAAGAATTAAAAAAAAATAAGATTTAAAAGAATCAAAATTATGATCCACTTGGAATATGCCACACATAAAATATAAAACAAACAATTAATAAACAACACACAGAACAATAATAAGATCAAAATTTTCACTTTAGGGAGCTTCCATCAAGCATTCCCAATTCTCTTTTAGTGAAGTTCAATCTTTCTTCATTGAGAGGTTTAGTGAAAATATCTATAAGTTGATGATATGTGTCAATAAACTCTAACACAACATCACCTTTTTGCACATGATCTATAAGGAAATGGTGTCTAATAGCTATATGTTTGCTCTTAGAGTGGTAGATGAGATTCTTAGAAAGATTAATAGTACTAGTGTTATCACATTTAATAGGAATGTGATCAATCACTTTGCCAAAATCCTTCAATTGTTGTTTCATCCAAAGAACTTGGGTGCAACAACAACTTACAGTAACATACTCGGCTTCTGTAATGAATAAGGCAACTGACACTTGCTTTTTGCTAAACCAAGATACTAGCCATTCACCTATAAATAGGAAAGTCCCATAAGTGCTTTTTCTATCTAATAAACTACCCGCATAATTTGCATTCGAATATCCTATGAGACTAAAAGATGAATCCCTAAGAGACCATAACCTTAAGTGAATTGTGCCATGCAAATACTTAAAAATTTTCTTAACATCATTTAAATGTGATTTTGTAGGAGTGGATTAGAACATAGCACACAAACAAACACTAAACATGATATCTGGCCTAGAAGTAGTAAGATAAAGTAGAGATATGATTATACCTCGATATCTCTTTTCATCTATCATCTTACCCGATTCATCTTTGTCTAGCTTGATGGTACCACTTATAGGGGTTTTGGCTACTTTGTAACCATCCATGCCAAACTTCTTGAGCATTGCCCTTATGTACTTGGCTTGGTTGATGAAGATCCCTTATTTGGTTTGCTTGATATATAGACCGAGAAAGAACTTGAACTCTCCCGTCATCCTCATTTTGAATTCTCTAGTCAAACACTTAGTAAAATCCTCACAAATAGACTTATTAGTAGCACCAAAAATAGTATTATCAACATAGATTTGTACAATTAGTGTATCATGATTGTACTTTTTAACAAATAGTGTGGTGTCTATCTTTCATTTTTCAAAGTCATTTTTCAAGAGAAATGAACTAAACCTTTCATGCCAAGCTCTTGGAGCTTGTTTCAATCCTTATAAGGATTTGTTCAATTTAAAAACATGATTTGGAAAACAATGTGACTCAAAATCATGAGGTTGTTCAACATAGACTTTCTACTCAATAATTCCATTCAAAAATGCACTTTTAACTTCCATTTGAAAAAAGCTTAAAATTCATGTGGCATGCAAAATCTATAAGTATCCTAATGGCCTCTAGTCTTGCAATAGGGGCAAAAGTCTCATCATAATCTATGCCTTCCTCTTAGATGTATCCCTTAGCAATCAACTTAGCTTTATTTCTTGTGATAAGACCTTGCTCATCTAACTTGCTCCTAAACACCTATTTGCAACCTACAATGGAGTGTTCTTTAGGCCTAGGGACAAGTTCCCATACCTTGTTTCTTTCAAATTGGTTGAGTTCCTTTTGCATAACAAGCACCCAACACTCATCATTAAGAGCCTCATCAATTGACTTTGGCTCAAGTTGAGAAATAAAAGCAAGATTATTATCTAAAAGGATGAAGTTGTGATCTAGTACTTACACCTTTGGAGGTATCACTAATGATCAAGTCCTTAGGGTGATATTTGGAAAATCTCTAATCTTTGGGTAGATCTTGGCTTGGCTCATCTCTTTGTTGATGATATGGCTTTTCATCATCTTTTGATGCTTCACCTCTTTCATTGCTTTTATCCCTTCTTCTTGTGGTGTCTTCTAATTCTAACTTTTTGAAATCACCTACAAGATCATCAATAAAAACACCTTTCCTAAGATCAAGTTTACTAGATTCATCAAAGACAATATTCATAGACTCTTCAACTACCATAGAATTCTTGTTAAAAACTTTATATGCCTTGCTAGAGGTGGAATAGCCTAAGAATATTCCTTCATTGGTCTTAAAGTCAAATTTCCTAAGATTATCCTTGGTATTTAAAATATAACACTTACATCCAAATACTCTTAGGTATGAAATCTTGGGTTTTCTATCATTCCATAGCTCATAAGAAGTTTTATTGAGAATGGGTCTTTTAACAACTCTATTTGCAATGTAACACAAAGTATTAATGGCTTCGACCCAAAAGTAATTTGGTAAAGAATACTCATTAAGCATAGTTCTAGCCATTTCTACTAGTGTTCTATTTTTTCTCTATGTAACACCATTTTATTATGTGTTTTAGGAGTTGAAAAATTATGAAAAACTACATTCTCCAAACAATAAGTGTCAAAAGACTCATTTTGAAATTCCTTTCCATGGTCACTTCTAATAGAAGAAATGAAGTAACCTTTTTTATTTTGAACTTTTTTTGCAAAACTCTTGAAAGCTTCAAAAGCATCACTCTTATGAGTTAAAAAGGATACACACGTAAACCTAGAGTAGTCATCAATTAGCACTAGTGCAAAATGCTTTCTACCTAAGCTAGCACTCCTAGTAGGTCCTATCAAATCCATATGAACTAGTTGAAGAGGTCTAGAAGAACTTACAATATTTTCTACTTTATAGGAGGCTTGATGTTACTTCCCCATTTGGCAAGGGCCATATATCTTCTCTTTAGTGAAATTTAGCTTGGGAAGGCCTTCCACCAACTTTCCTTTAGATAGGCTTCAAAGAAGATCCATGCTTGCATGTCCAAGCCTTCTATGCCATAACCAAGCTTCATTGCTCAAAGACATAAGACACTTAAAAGATTAGTTAGCCAAATTGTCTAAGTCAATTGATTAGGTATTGCCTTTCCTTTCACCCTTGAAAATAACCTCATCATCCACTAAAGTGGTGACTCAGCATTCCCTAGGATCAAAGGTGACTTTGTTACCTTTGTTACATAATTGACTTACACTCAACAAATTATGTTGTAAGCCACTAACTAATAAAGCATTATCAATTAATAAATAACCATTCTTACCAATGGTGCAAATGCCAATTACCTTACCCTTGCCATTGTTACTAAATGTGACATCTCTACCTTTTTTTTTTCCTTTAATGCTGTGAATAACTTTCTATTTCCAGCCATATGCTTGGAACATCCAATATCCACATGCCAATTACTTGATTTGATGGATGCCATACTCCCCTACACAACAAAAATGAGTCACCTTTTCTTTGGTACCCAAGCATACTTGGGTCCTATAAGGTTAAGAGTTGAAGGGTCCTCTAATTTGAGGTGAGCCTTCCTAATAAAACAATGAATGTTAACATGCCCAAATTTCATGCAATAATGGCATTGAAGTTTTGACTTGTAAGTCTTTCTCCTATGCACATGTTTAGTATGCGTAGGATGCCTTCTCATACCTTGATTATGTGAATGCATGCATGTGCATGTATGATGAGAAGTAGTAGGGACTTGTTTATGAAAGTAAGCATGTTTTTTGTACATGCAGGCATGGTTAGCTCTTTGAGTCTTGGCTTTTTAGCTTGGGGGAGCCTTCCCTTTGCCCTTAGGCTTTAAAGGCTTAGTGCTAGAAGCACTTTTCTTTCCAATTACCTCAACACTTGAGGTTTGAGGTTTTGATGATCTAACAAATATAGTTTGAGATGATGAGGAGACTCCATTGAAGCCTAGACCATGGCTACTTAATAGTGGTCTTTATGACACAATCAATGTGTCCAAGGCTTCCTTTCTTTTGTCGAACTTGGAGATTGAGCTTCTAAGCTCAATGACTTATCCCTTTAGAGAGTCATTCTCCTTTTTTAATGAAGCCAATGAGGAAGATGATGTAGAAAGATTTTCCATAGATTTTTTTATCTCATTATTTCATGCTTTCAAATTATTTACAAGATCATTGAGGGATTTATAATCACCCTCTAATTTTTGAAACTTTTTCTTATAAGACTTTATTTGTGACTTGTGTTTGTCACATCTCATAGTTATAGCCTCTAAAAGCTCTTCATCTATCTCATCAAATTCATCAAAATAAGAATGAGAGTGGGAAAAAGTACTTACCTCATTTGTAGAATCTTCTTGTGCCATGAAACAAATGTTGGCAACTTCTCAATCTTCTTCATCTTCATTTGAGTTGTGACCCCAAGTGGCTGAAAAGCTCTTCTTCTTCTCCTTGTCCCATCTATTCTTATTTAATTTGGGACAATTGTATTTGATGTGTCCTTGGTTGACACATTCATAGCAAGTGACTTCATTGGATCTTTCTCTTGGATTATGAGCTATTTTCTTGAAGCTTTTTATTTATTTTCTTCTTCTAATCAACTCCTTTGTCCTTTTTGAGAGCATTGCTAACTCCTATTCTTCTTTGTTACTTTCTTCATCACTAGAGGTAGTTTCTACCTCATTCTCTTTTATTAAGGATTTAAGTGTCAAGGTTCTTCTTTCTTTTTCTAGTTTATCTCCTTGGCCCCTTAGTTTCTTCATTTTCTCATTTTGTATAAGGCCAACTCATGAGTTAAGAGTTTGCCTATCAATACATCTGTTGAAACCTTCCTAATCTCTGAATTGGACTTTTGGATGTTGAAGACTCTTACACCAAACTTATCTAAAGGAAGAGTTTTAAGGATTTTTGTTTTTGCCTCATAATTGGTGAGAGTCCTTCTGAATTTCTTCATGGTAGTGATGATCGATAGGAGTCTATTCATCATTTTGGTGACGCTTTCATAGTCCATCATGAAGAGCTCCCATTCCATCACGTACTTCTCAAAACGGCTTTATTTAACTATAGTTGTGCCCTCATGGTAGTTCTCAAAAGTCTTCCAAATGGCATCAGCTGTTTGACAATGTTGCACTCTTCTAATCTCTTCTCTAAAGAGAGAGAGCTTAGAAGAACGACCATTACTCTTTTATTTTTGTCATTGGATCTCCTATGGACTTCAACCCAATCTTTCATTGGAATAAGTTCTTTAATTCCATCCACTACTTTAATGGGTAGCTTTCATTCTTTGACAACCACATCCTAAAGGTCTACCACATATGTATCAAGGTAAATTTCCATCATATAGTTCCACTGAGTATAGTCGGATCCTTCAAAGTGGGGCTTGAGGTGTGAGTAGATTCCCTCTTGTGCCATGAACTTTGCTCACCCAATTAAGGCTTGTATGTAAGACTTGGCTCTGATACCACTTGTTGGCCCTAAGCACCAAGAAATGGGGTTTAATTGGTGTATAAAAAAAATTAAAGTAAGGGATAAGGAAGAGTATAAAATGAGACACATAATTTATAGTGGTTCAAGTATAATAAAGCCTACATCCACTCCCCAATTCTCTGTAATTGGGTGTTCTATTAACTCAAAATGGTGTTTTTAAGCTCACACCTAGCTTTTACACTTTGTGTTTTTAAGGCTCACATAACAACCTTCACACTTTATTTTTTCAAGGCTCACACAATAACCTCACTTACAAGTGTTTTCTAAGGATCACATTAAAACCTCTCTTAAGTGTTTTCATAAGCTCAGACTATAACCTTTCTTATAATTGGTGTTTAATGCTCACACCCAACACTTACAATATCATAAAGAAGAGAAGAAATTGAGTAGCAAAAGATTGAGAGCTTTAACACAATAATGAATTCTCTATATATCTTATTTATCATTGTTTGATAGAGTATTTATACCCCATACCCACCAAAGAGATGTTACACTTTAAAGCTCAATAAATCTTTAAGACATGCTAGGCAAACTCTATATTAATTACATGTCAAGTAGGAGTCACGGTTGCTATTGGTCAATCATGTTTGCAAAATCCAAATTTCCATAAAGGAGCTAAAAATTGCGATGGAAAGGCCCATTTATATCTAATGGCAAGTCCACGTGGCAACTCCTCATTGGTCCATTAGGAAAATATAGTCGTTGTATTCAAATTGCCCACAAAAGTCACGGTCGCGATTCTTCTTTGTACAGGGCATGGCTTATGACATAAATTCTTCTGTTTGAAATATAATCTTCTTTTTCTTGAATGGCGGTCGCTATCCAAAATGTTGCCCTTGCGAATTTTGTTCTCTAATGGATACCTGGGACACTTGGCATGTTATGATTGTGGACTGGCTTCCTTCTTTATTCACTTTGAAAGTTGTGGTCGCAACTAAGGCATGACATAAACTGTGAATTCGTCTGTGACTTCGACACTCCCATCTTTGCATGAATCGCGGTAGTGAAGATGCCTGCGAATCCTTCTAGCTAAGTTTCACCCTGTCCTTGAACTAAGTCGCGGTCAAGAATTACATATCACTGACCGTGAATTTGGATAAACTTTGCCTTCTTGAAGATTATGCAATCCTTCCAACTTCCAATTGAAAATCTAACTTAATTCTATAAAACAACACTTCATTGAAACATTAGACATGATCATTCTCCTTTATCAAGATCAAAACAGGTCCAAGACTTAGGGTTAACCACCCTAGTCCAATAAAAAGATCAAATGAGAAATAAAGTGAAGTTTCATTCTGTCTACAGCCAAAAGTTGGTTGTACAAACCATAAGGTTAATTGTATAGACTACATGAAGTCAATACAACATTCTAAGATTGGGTTTTCAAAAAGAAAAAAGAAAATAGAAAAAAAGGGAAGATGAGTCTTTTAATGCAACAAGTGTATTATCTAGCCCTCAGAGGCGCACTGTATAACAACCATTTTCATTTGCAAATCATGACATTCATGTCCAAAAACACATTTGCATATAGGTTGATTCTTTATACATACACAATCCAATATATATTTAATGTACGTGTATGTTAACTAATGTTTAAGGTTATTGACCATAAACTAGTTCCTATCAAGATATATGTACATGACACAAGCAGAGAGAGGGTTGGAATTCAACCGACGACCTGTTGTTCATACGTCTATATGCAAAACTCTATGCACCAAACTATCTAAATCCTATGATTCAATATCTAAAAAATCATAATTGTTATTTAGTGAGTCATGATAAAATGAATAAAAACAATAATCCAATTCTTCTAGCATAACCAATAATTAGATATCAACAATATACATTACAAGTATAAGAATTAACTGTGCAAGTGCAAAATGCAATAATTGATCTTTGTCGTGACGTCGTGACCTTGCAAGGCAAACACTACTCCTAGGAATTCATGTGATTCAAGTAGTATTTGAGTTTATTAGCCAATAATTAACAAAAGAATCATTTGATCAATAACATGTGACAATAGGACATATCGGTGCCTTTTCCAAGTGATTTGCAAGTGTTTGACAAGTTGGTCACAACATCCTTTTAGTTCCATATGCAACTGTTCATTCATAATGGTATACCAAGTAATCATTAAGTGTAACGACCAATTGCATTTACCAATAAATGTAACGACCGTATTCATATTTGATCTAATACCACTAATTGTAACGACCATTGATACCACTGAATATTAGCTTTTTTTTATTTTTTTGCTACCACAATATGTAATGCTACAATCGGTACCTATCAGAGCACTCAACATCCGAGATTTGTCTGTCGGCCTCGTGATGTCATACACACCGGGATTTGTACGTCTGCCCCACGTATGCTTAAGCCCCCTCTGATACCAAAACTATAACATCTAAATTCATTTGTCAAACCAATAACTGTGTCATCCATTGTTCTCATTTGTAAATCAGCTTTGGTACCATAAATTGTAACATAACGACGTGGCTACAGCTGGTACCTATCAGAGCACTCAACATTCGAGATTTGCCCATCAGCCCTACGATGTCATACACACTAGGATTTGCACGTCTACCCCACGTGTGCTTGAGCTCTCTGATACCACCAACTATAACTATTGTCTTCAGTTGCAAATCATGGCATTTTACGTTTGGAAATGCATACACATTAAGGCTTATTCATCATACATATATAATCCCATATTTATTTAATGTATACATGTGTTAACTAATGTCAGGACCAATGACCATAACCAATTCCTATCAAATGTATGTACATGACACAAGGAGAGAGTGAGAGTTGGAATTCAGTCGACAACCTGTGTTCCATGTGTCTTTATGCAATACTTTAAGCACGAAAATGTCCAAAGTCTATGCTTTAGTATCTGAAAAATAATTGTGATTTAGTGAGTCGCGACTCAATGAATAAAAACAATAATCAAATCCTCATGGCATAATCCATAATTAAATATCATCAAGATACATTGCAAGTATAACAATTGACTATGTAAGTGCAAATGCAATAGCTTTATTTTTGTCGTGACCGAGCAAGGCAAACATTGCTCCTGGGATATTCATATGATTCATGTAACATATGATTTGGGACCTATTGGTCCATCTTCCTGTAATTCATTTGACATATGATTTGGGACCTATTGGTCCATCTTC
>CATIWR010135737.1:0-38510 GCA_949677035.1 Omphalea diandra | reverse complement strand
TGTACAAGAAAACTTGCGACCATGACTTCTAAAAGTAGGTGAAAGACAACGACTATATTTTCCTGGTGAACTAATCAGAAGCTGCCACGTGGACTAGCTGTTAGACACAAACGGGATTTCCCTTGAGGAATTTGGATTTCGCAACTGCGAAATGGCAGTAGCGACCGCGATTTCATCCTGACAAGCATTTAATATAGAATCTGCCTAGCATGTCTCAAAGATTTGATGAGCTATGATCTACAACGTCTCTTTGGTGAAGTTTGGGTATAAATACACCACCAAACAACCATGAATAAGGTTACTAAGGAATTTATTACAAGTGATTAAATCTCTCAATCTTTGCTACTCATTTCCTTCATTTTCTTTATGAAATTGTAATTGTTAGGTGTGAGCATTAAACACCAAGTTGTAAGATTGTAGTGTTAGCCTGCTAAAACACTCTAAGAAAGGTTTAAGTATGAGCCTAGTGAAACAGTTGAGTGAGGTTGTGTGTTAGACTAAAACACATTGTTGTAAGGTTATGTGTGAGCCATCAAAACACAAGTTTTACAAGTTAGGTGTAAGCTTGAAAACACCTTGAGATAGTAAAATACCCAATTGGTTAATTAGGGAGTGGATGTAGGGTCAATTATATCTGAACCGCTATAAATTGGTTGTCTCCATTCTACTCTTTATAGTTCCCTTTTCTTTGTTTTTTGAAATTTTATATACCAATTCAACCCCCCTTTTTGGTGCCTAAGGACAACAATTTCAATTTTAAATTTACATTAATCATTATTTTTACTTTATTGTGTAATGGCTAAAAAAGAAAGAGTGAGCTTAAAGCTGACCCCATTAATTCCTTGAAGGATTAAAGTTTTATTCTCAACATCTAACTACCTTCCACCATGCAAGAAATGGGATTCCTTTCATCCTTTTCACCTTTTATTTTACCTCTCTATGCCATTAAGGACAATGTCATACATGAGTGTGTGTAAGTGTGGGAGGGTGGAGTATTGGTGTTATAATTGATATGTTCTAAATTGAAAACTTTTTTTATGTTGTTCATGAGGAATTATGCTTAGACTTATATACAAGGCTAGATAGACTATTTTTTATGATTTTTGAAATATATATGGCTTTGTTTGGCTTTATTTAGTGGTTATTATAAGTAACTACAAAAGATAATGCTATTCTTTAGATGTATGTCAGATAAATGAATTTTGAAATTTTGAATTAGTTGTTATATTATTAAGTGTATCTTATGAATTTTGATTATTTGAACTTCAATAAGGTGATACTTTGCATGTATATTGAAGCAAGTAATTTTGCCAGTTATGGATAGATGTAATTGTATAAGTTTAATTGAAGGAAAAGTTACCATTATGTTTTGTTAGTTACTATTAATGAAGTAGTTCTTATGAGATATGATTTAGGAGTAACTGAAAGCAAAATAAAATAATATATACTCCACTATTTTTGGGATGTTTAGTAACCGAGGATCTTCATGACTGATGTTGATTTTCGCGTAAAGTGTCAAACTAAAAGCATGAATATGGAAAGCATTTCAAATAAAATTATGTGTTGAGTAATTAGGTGCATTCATTGCTAGTGTTGTATTTGTGTAAAAAGGCATACTAACTCTTCAAAAAATTAAAAAATAAATTTGAAAAATTATATGCTTAATGTAGACAAATCCTAATGATCTCTTATGCTTAAAGCTTATCGTTTCATTGTTAACTAGTAATGATAATGGTGATTCAACATATTTTATAACATGATTATGTCAATTGATAATATAATCAGAATGATTATTGAGATATGTATGCAAGTTATTGCCTTGCTTTTAACTTTCCTTAAATGAATGTGTTTTCTCTTAAACATAGCAATTTAACTCAAGTTTATTCATTTTAAGTAAGTCCTGGATTGGTATGTTTGATGTAGTACTTAAGTGATTGCCATTCCAAGTAGAGTAAAGTTATATTTTTTTGTAAAGGATTTTGTTTATATGATTCATTTTTACTTAGAGACAAGCAATGTTTAAGTATGGGTGAATATGATGAACTTAATTTATTCATGGTATTTCATTAGTTTTTGAGTTTAATCTATTATTTTTCTATGTCTAATTTAAGACATTTTAATGTTAATTCAAGTTATCCCATGCATTTTGGATGTTACATGATGATTTTTACGTGTTTAGATGCATTTAGAATTGATTTGGACAAAGCTGGCACATGAAGGGAGTTGTCAGGACTAAATTATAATTTGACCAGTGATGGCATGAAGTCCACAATTGAGTTCATTACTAAATTCATAGCATGCAACTCCTTTACTTACATCTATAGTCGCGAGCATGACTTTTGGTAGGAAGCTGCAACCTTCGAGATCCTTAGTGTGATTTTTTAGTTGAAATCAACATTTTCAAGTCCTATATAAAGGAAACTTAGGGTTTTAAATGGAAGAGGAACCTAGAATGAACTTTAGATAGAATTGGCCTACTTTTGATAAAGAAAATAAGAGGGAAACAACATCTAAGCATCTTTTTAAGGAGAATAACACAAAGATTCAAATTTCAAGTGTGAAGGATTAAAAAATTGAGTTATAAGAATTATGTCCTATCTTTTTTGTTTTTAATATCAGTTTTATGGATTCTTTTCATACCTCTTATGTATTATTGATTTCAAGTATGATGAGAGGCTAAATTCCTTTCCTAGGATTACAATGGTGTGATATATGATTTAACTTTATTTTTATGAATGAATGGAGCCATATTTGATTTAATGGTTATATTCTTCGTGCTTATGAATACTTGGCCACTATTTGTCTGATTTTAGATGTTGAATGAAGTAACGGGAGTTAAAGTTTAACATTAGATCATTAACCATTGAACTTAGTTTATTATAGTCTAGAGATAGATGCAAGGCTAAGGGGATTCAAGGTTAATCACATAACCTGATATATTAATGTGTAAACTTGCTATTAGAATAGGTCTTGTTCCATGTTAGCATCATCTTATTCACTTTAAGAAAAGGTTTAAGAATCTTTAGGATAGCCTCCCTCAACATCATCCATCCATGAAATAATCATAGAGTCCATTGATTGATTTACATCTATTGTAAGGGATAACTCGATCCTAAGTCCTTATTATCATTGTTATTTTAATTTGTTCGATATTTTTAGCTCTTTACTTTTTTAGTTAGCTTTTGTCAATATCATAGTGAACTTTAGATAATTATAGTAGTTTGACAGAAAGTACTTGATATTATATAGTCTATGTGGATTTGACTATACTATAACTTGCATGTGCATTTGTGTGAATACGAACATCAGACATCATACCACCTCCTTTCACAGTTGCATTCCTGTGACAAAACTTTATCCCAAATAAGTCATCATCTATTACTATTAGGGGGTAAGGCATCCATTAGGTCTTTCCTCTTATCTATTCTACTTGAAGAGGCCTCTCCCTTATTTGATAATATCTCATTAAGGCACCTTTATGGCTTATTAGTAGCATGTTCTTCCATCATTCAACTGAATTCTACTTTCATTTTTCCATCAATTTTAAATGGACTAATCGATTAGTTTGCTCCATCAATAATTCTAGGTTTTGTACCACATTATGTGTTTTACTTTTCTTATTCAATCTCCTCATTTTTATCTTTTATGTAGGTCTAGGTAGAGCTATAGTGGCCGCAAAATAAAGGTTATTAGAATAGAAAAACTATACATATATGCATGAGATGCTCATATTATTTACAAAATCATAGATCCTTTTAGTCTTATTCCTACCATACATAAATTTCAATGGCTCTTTTTTAAGTATGGTCTTATTCAACTATCATTAGGTGATAGTGAACACAGATGGTCCTTTGGACTAAGCAAGGTGAGCATATTAGAAGAGCATTGCATGATATACAAGAAGAACTAGGATTTACAAGAGATTTATCTTTACATAGTTAAGGGAATATACATTAAAAGGAAACCCCTTTTTACATATTAGGGAATTGGATATACATAAGTATTTACATAAAAGGAAAAGTGGAATTTACATAAAGAGACATCGCTCATATAATAAGAAAGCGGAGTAAACAAACATTTACATTGGAGGAAAAATATTTATATGATAAGGAATGTGGGATACATAAATGTTTACATAGGGAATCTTCTTACAAAGCTAGACCGTGCTCTTTAAAGATTTTCACAATCCTTTATCAAGGATGCAAATAAGAGGGGTACCTTATTCCAAGATACCATGGGTCATACATATGCCTATTAGTTCAAAAGGTAGTTAAAGTAAATGCATCCATAAAATTGTGGGACAATTATCATTTACCTCCCTTTTGACATATTAGAAGGTACTTAGATTATGAATGAAGAATCCACTACACCATCTCTTAAGCTTGAATCATGCTTAAGTCTCATGTTTGAAGAACCATCAATTAGTTAAAAGGCTAAGCTAATGCACATGGTGTGTGTGAAGTCTATATGAATGCAATGGAATTCTATCAATAAAGGCAAAGATTATAAAAGTGAACTAGAGATTATGATGTTAAGTCATTTCCATTACTCCCTAATGGAGTTGTCACTATGAGCACACTCGATGTTTCATGGTTATGCTCAAATGAATAGAATTTGCTTATGGCTCATAACCTTGTATAAACCATTAAAAAGACGAGAGTCATACATTGGTGCAACATCAATTAATAACATGAAAAAGAATCATCATATGATTGAAATGAGAGCCTCTCAATAGTTAAAAACCCTTATTTTCAAGTCGAACGATTAATTGGGGACCGAAAAGGGATAATACTTTGGTATTACCCTAAATACTTGACTAAAGTTGCCTTTCAACTTTTGTGAGGTTAAAATTGTCGATAAGGAAGCGTGCTAGTCCTAATAGGTTAACTAGAAGGCCCAACCCATCTTCACCCAATTAAGATAAAGTTTGAGAATTGATATAGTGTATGGAAGAAGTTAGGCACCCCTAAATCAGCCAGACTTTAGGGTTTAGCTTCAAACATCTTTGGTTCACATTTATATGTTCTATCCTTATCAATTACTTAGTCCATTGTAAGGTAGTCCAAATCATACATCTATTATACGTTCACTCATGAACAACATTCAAACAATATAAGCATTAACCATAGGGATAAGGGTACATCATTAAACACAAGAGGGATGCATGTAATCAAATGAATGAATATAAAAGTGTTGGCCCTTATGCATCAACAATGGGGTTGAATTGGTGGAAAATTTAAATTCTTGAGGGAATAAAAAATAATTAAAAGTTAAAGGAAAGGAAAAGAAAAGATCAGCACATAAGAATTTATAGTGGTTCGGGTATTAAACAACCCTACGTCTACTCCCTAATTCACCAATTAGGTATTTTACTAATTCTTTTTATGTTTTACAAACTCACATAAAACTTAATGTTTAGGCTCACACCCAACCCTAATTATACTTTATGTTTAAGGCTAACACATAACCTTACAAGAGTTTTTATAACTCAAGGCTTACTCTAAAACCTAAAATCCAACATTTTGGATCACACTAAATCTTTTACAAATAATGAATGCTCTTAACAAACAAAGTACATAATATTGGTTTGGAGGGAGATGGGCCAACCAAATAGTGGGTTGAATTGGGTTGTAAATAAAAACACAAACACACAATTGCGAAAGCAACAAATAAATCAAACATAAAGATTTTATAGTGGTTTGACAATGTGCTTACTCCACTCCTTAAGCTTTCACTTAGACCTTTTTTATTCTTTTTTAGGCTCAAGAAAAAACCTTCCCTTTTTCATGATTTGGAAGAACCTTTCCTTTTTTAGGCTCAAGGAAAACCTTTATAATTACTCTTTTTTATCAAGGGACAACAGAACCAACCCAACCTTTGGTATTTTTCTAAGTACAATACCAACCTTTTAACCACTAATAAGGATAGATCTAAGCAATGTCAATGCCTTTAAAATTAAATAGCAATTACAATTTTAGTTCTTAAGAAAACCTACTCTTAAAGAGTTAAAAAATAATCCAGTTATAAAAGTATACTACCTATTGTGAAAGTACAATGCCTATTGAATGATGCAGAAAAGGAATAGCTCAATCTAAAGTACTTCTTCAATTTTGATTGTGAAAGTACAATGTCATTGAATGATGCAGAGTGTTTTAGGCATCTGTAATGCATATTCAATGCCCATTGTGAATTGTTTAATGCATGCTAAAAATTGTCCAATGTTTGTTGTGAATTTCTCAATGTCCATTTTATGGTTCGTAACACTTTGGGCATCTATATCACTTATTAAATAGCCATTGTGAATTTATTAATGCCCGTTAAAAATTATTCAATGCCCATTAAAAAATGTTCTCCTTTTTTACCATTCATCAGGTCTGTTCATAACATATAAAAACACTAAAATACAAATATTAGAACTTCTTAAGATTTTGTCATTATTTTGTTATCTTTAAAACCACTTCATTCAAAAGTAGAGGAGTGAGACTAATGCCTTAGGATCATATGTTCTCCAAATATTCTCCCCATTGAAATAATAGTCTCCCCCTTTTTGAATAAAGACAAAACAAAGATGCTTTGATTTCAAATATTAAAAACTTAAAATGACGAGGATACCAAATGTTGGATGTTAAGAACAAAAAACATATTAAATGTTATGCTATCAAGTGAGTTCAAACAAGAGTATCCAAAACCAAATAAATAAGTGATGCCAATCAAAGCAACCAAATCTAAATAAATAAGTGATACTAATCAAAGCATCCAAAAATTCTCCCTCTTTTTGTCATTATGATAAAAAGATATACTAAGCATTCTCAAAAACAAAAGAAAGAATCTCCCCTTAAAAAAGAATTTACACCAACTTACTAAAAAACAAAGCAAACTCAAATACATAATACTTAGGGAAGGAAAACTCCCTCTATCTATATGCTTTCTTCTAACACATCTCCCATGATATTCAAACAAAAGTTCAGTTAGCATAACTTGGGGTCACATGTTCTCTTCATATGTTAAAGAAAGCAAGAAAGGAAAGATAGTTGCTAGAGATTCCCAAATTAAAATTTTCCCTTAGTAAAAGCATATTAAACAATAGGAAGGGATATAGATACATTACAACTTATGTTTTCTAAAAATACAAATGCTTTTTCAAATTTTAGAGCTCTATTCACCATTTGATTCTCCATTTTGAGCAAAGGGTAAGGAGCCTCTAATCTTCAAAAATTAAACTTTCTTTGGTACTAATTTTCTTTTGGGTCCTTATGGGTTAGCAGCATAAATATGTTCATCTTTTAATATAGCATAACAAAAGTATGCATTATAAACATATTAACAAATGCTTTTCTAAGTTCATTTGCAAAGCAAGTGTGAGGTGGCTTCCTAAATGATTGATGCCTAAAATATGAAGGAACTTAAGTATTCTTGAAAGACTTAATCCTATAAATAAAGGTATGATTTGCCTTTGGCCTTTGAGAGTTTGAATGTGAGCAGTTAGTGCTATGCTTATGTAATTTTGATGATGGTGAGAGAGTTCTAGCTTTGGTAGAAGCTCTCACAAACTTTGGCTTTAAAGAGGAAGGATTAGAATGGTAAAAGCCTAAGCCATGTCTATCATTTGAAGTCTTTTGAAAGCCCAAAATCAAATCAGTTTTTTCTTTTCCTTTTATAAAAGAGGTATATGAATCCTTCAATGTTGGGATCTCTTTCTTGAGACTCTCATTTTGAGAAGACATAGTTTCATAAAATTTATTTTCTTTATTCAAAGCGTCATTTTCCTTTTGTAATAAATAAAAAATTTTCTTAAGTTCCACCAATTTAGTTTTTAAAATTTTATTTCTTTCAGAACTTTTATCAAGATCATTATTAGTGGATTTTAGGGCCTCAATAAGCTTTTCAATAGTAAACATGTCTTCTAGTTATTAATCATCCTCATCTAAATCACTATCAAAAGATCTAAAACATGCATATTTTGAAGAGTTTTCCTCTAAGGTCATAAGGCAGAGATTAGCCCTTTCTTTTCTTCTTGTTCATGGCTCTTCTTCATCTTCACTTGGTTTAGATGCACTAGAGTCATCCCAAGTGGCTTTATATGCTTTCTTTTTCTTTTTGCCCTTCTTCTCAATTTTGTCTTTTTGACAGTCTACTTTCATGTGGCCAAGCCTTCTACATCCATATCATTCAATCTACTCAAGTTTGCCTTTGTCCTTTTTCCTCAACATCCTTCTAAATTTATTTGTTAAGAGGGTTGCGTACTATTCATCTAGCTCTTCGTCATCTTAACTAAGACACTTAAAGGTAGCTTTGAGTGCTATTTCAATCTTTTTTTTTTTTTGCACCATCGAATATGGGTGGAGCTTCTGTAGTAGCTTATCCCATAGTCAATGAGATGGCCCAATAGCTCATCAAGTGGCATGGTCTTTAAGTCTTTTGAGTCCTTAAGAAAGGTGACCTTTTTGAGCCATTCCTTAGGCAGACACCTCAGAACTTTCTTCACAAGTTCCTCATTAGTGAATGTCTTTCCAAGAGCCTCCATTTCTCTAACAATCTCAATGAATTGATCATACATTTTCAAGATAAGTTCATCAGGCATCATTAGAAAGGTTTTATATTAGAAAATAAAGGTTTCTATCTTATTTTCTTTGACTTAATTTGTTCCTCTATGTGTGATCTCCAAGGCCTCCCAAATTTCCTTACTAGTTGACTTCATGCTCACTTTGTTGTACTCACTTTTGCTTAAGGCACAAAAAAGTATATGGATGGCCTTGCCATTATTAGAAACTTGCCTTATTTCTTTACTAGACATCTTATCAATGCCCTTTTTTATTTGAGTGCCATCGATAAGTGTCTTCATTAGAGTGTGTGGATATTTTTCTATAATTATCTATAGCTTAATGGATTCAAATTTGAGAAAATAATACATTATGATCTTTTAATACTAGTCATATGTTCCATTGAAGAAATGAGGTCTCACAACGAATTGTCTTTCAAGTTCATGCTCATTTTGGGCTACTATGATTGTATCCCTCTTTCACTTAAGCTTCAAAAGAGGTTAGGCTTTGATACCAATTATTGGTTTGGTTATAATCATTTTGATATACTTATAACCATGTATGTATCAAATTCTAGGATCTCAACACTTTGAGGAAGTCCTAGAGAGAGAACCAAACCTACCATAAAGGTTGGTCACATCATAAGGTGAGTAGAAACAATAATTAGATTCAATGTGTGTGAGTAAAAACAATAATTGGATTCATTGGGTGTATGTGATAATTGTATGATATGATTATACTCTATTACACGTATATATGATTGAATTCTTACATGTTACATGAAAATATAAGTCAAGTGAGAATGATTGAATTGTTACAACTTATACCTTCGATTCGGTTAATACCACCTACATAAGTATTCTTTGCCTCGATCCTCATCATATTGCTTCATGATGAGAGCTTTTTAATGCTAAAAACAATTCTTTTTTCTTATAAATTTCCTACGTCCAAGCTGAGGCCATGCTTAACTTTATTGCTGCCTTAAAGGGGGCCATGCCTTATAGACAAGGTCAATGCAATTTAGTAACAAAATTCATATAACACATAAATAAAGATGTATGCATGTTTATGATTTGCGCTTTATGGTCTATTCATCCTAATCCTCGTGTATTTTATAGAAGAAGTGACTAATGCATGACCTTTAGGATAGGTATCAGCGCTTAGTAGAGGTAAAGGCCTAGATAGAGATGTTGAACCAAGTAGCTAAGGAGGGCAAATATGTGGCTACTGATGGGGAGACGGAGAATACTGAGGTGACGCCTTTGGGGAGTAAGGATAGTTGAGCCCCTTAATTGTCTTAGCTTTTAGGATTTTCTTATTCTATTATAGTACATTTTGGATTTTATTTTTGCATAATCATGCAGCTTCATCAAGTGATTTGAAAGCCTTGATAGAATTTTTTGGATGCTTATTTAGATAGTAGAGCTCTTAGGATACATTGAGGTGATTTCATATCCATTTCTATCGATCTTTGTGACTCCTTATTTTTAGTGCATAGTTCTAATTTTGTCCCTTAATTCTATCTTCTTGATGTATATTGAATCATTTTACAATTTCCTTATCCATTCTTATGCATTTTGAGCAGGAATAAATGATTCTTCAAGCCAAAATTGCAAAGGGAATGTTGTCCAGTTTTTCATAGGATAGGTGGTATGTGCAACCCATCCATTATTCATACAAACCTATACTAGTCTATACAGATTACTTGAATGGGTTATATAACCTTGTATCACTATTTATAGTTGTCAAGCAAAAAATTACCATGTCCTATTCTATAAATACCCATCCTCAATTCCACTATTCAAACCCACTTTTTTTAGCCTCCAAAATATGAAAACAACATTTTTGAGGTCTCTCTTATCCCATATTTGGCCCAATATACCTTCCTTATAACTCTTAATTATCTCCCTTTTATTTGTTTAGATAGATTTTCTGCGAACATCTTGTGATTGATGGGACCAAACTATCCATACTTTTCTATTTTGGAGATACTGAGATCTGCCCCCTCCTCGAGGAGCTTGGGATAATCCTTATTGTCGGATTATGGCCGCTAATTAAATTACTCTACCATAGTTGGGTTATCTATACATTCAAAAAATGATGGAGCTATTTGACATACACTACAATAAGATGACCATGTATACATTAGATTAGCAGTAAATTCACATGACCCCTCTTCTCACTCTCTACCCCTCTAAAGGTCATGTCTGAGTGGCTTAGACTTATATTATGCTAGCAGTTATGATGAGAATGTACTTACTATAGAGAGAGGATAGAGAGATAGATCTATAAATCTTGCCTCTTATGGAATGAGCCAAATCGGTAGGACTCCTATTTCGACGATCTAGAGTG
The DNA here is from genome assembly GCA_949677035.1 of Omphalea diandra. NCBI lineage: Eukaryota > Viridiplantae > Streptophyta > Magnoliopsida > Malpighiales > Euphorbiaceae > Omphalea > Omphalea diandra. The sequence continues at coordinate 27,618 of CATIWR010135737.1, read as the reverse complement.
AGACCATTGTGGATTTTGACAAGGTAGCCCTTGGTGTGAATGACTATTTCTCTAAGAGTTCATTATTACTTCAAGTGTGGACTTATCTTGCAGCCTCTAGATGGACCAAATGGATGTCCTATATCACAATCATTTACATTCACAAGAGCTGCCCATGGTGGAATTTTTTGAGTGCACTATGAAGACTTACGAAGAATGCCTTTTCGAGCCTCTAGCACATTCAATGACGTAACTAGTTTAGCACTCCTCTATTCAAGGTAGAGTTTCTTTTATATTTAAGTATAGCTTTAAGGACACATTTGATCAAATCGACTTCAATTATGCAAATGTATTTCTTTTTTATATTATGTCAACATGAACCATTTACATTTTGCATATTACACTATAAATGTATAACAACTACTTTTAATGATGGTACATTAGAATGTCAAGTCACCTTGCTTGATGTCCCTACCTTGCTAATCCCTTGTCCACTTACCCCTATCTTCCTTGTTATAATTCAGGCTCGTGTCAGTGATCCCCTAATGGTCAATCGCACTCTCTTAACTTTTACTATATATGTATATATTTTTGTACTATAACTTTTGCTTAAGTCGTGCTTTCAAGTTTTTGACTTAGCAAGATATTTTTTCCTTTTTTATTCTTATTTTGTTTTACTTTATCATTTTTTGCCCTAATTTTTTGCCTAAGTTGCCATTTTGAGTTTTCAACTTAGTGAGCTACTTTACTTTTCTCACACCTTAAATGACGTTTCTCTTCAGCCTATCTAGGTTCACTGATTCGATGAACTCATTTCCTTTCATATCTATTAGTTTCACCATACCACTTAAATAGATCTACTTGACCATATAGAGGTCTTCCCAATTTAGGTTGAATTTTCCTCTAAGATATTGGGTATGGGGTCAAACTACTTTTAACACTAAATCACTAGCCTTTATCGTACTCAGTTTAACCTTCTTGTTAAATGTGTAGGCCATTCTATCTCGATATAATTGGATGTAATAAAGGGATATCAACTTTTCTCGTCTAATATGTCTAACTATTTGAGCCTATTTCTCACCATCAGTGTTGAGAGACCTCAAACTCAACCATCAATCATAAAAACCTTAGTTGTAGCTCAATTGGCAATACTGCATCCATCTTATCACCATAGAACATGGCATCATTCCAGTTGATGTACTTATTATAGTTTAGTAACCCAAGAAAGCAAATGATAACTTCTTTGAATAGTCCTTATATGTCCACGCCATCTTCACAAGGATATTCTTAATGCTTTTGTTTGTGGCCTCAATAGCCCTATCAACTTGAGGCCTGTATGGTGAAGACTTGTGGTGAGCCACTCTATACTTTTTAAAGATTACACTGACTTCAACTTGAAATGGATGCAATTATCTATAACAATGTGATGTACTACCCCATATCGATATATGAGGTTTTTCTCCTAGAATCGAGTTATTTGGTTTGCCCTTAGCTTGTTAAAGGCCTCAACCTCTACCCACTTCAAAAAGTAGTCTATTCCCATTAAAATGTACCTGTGCCTTCTTATAGATGCTATTCTAATTTCCCAAATCACATTAATATCCCAAGCTGTAAAGGGCTAAGGTGACGTTAGATTCTGCAAATCGATTGGTGGTAAATGATTGAAGCTACCATGAACCAAACATTTATGACAACTTTGAACCATTTGAATATAGTTTTATTCCATAGTGGTCCAGTAGTATTCTAGCCTCAAAAATTTTCTTGCTAGTGCCTTCCTATTTGTATGAGACAAAAAACACTTATGAGCATTTTGTCCATGACTTTACTCACCTCTTCTTATGATAAGCATTTTAAGGGAACCTCATTGGCCATCCTCTTATATACTATGTTGTCGTAGACAATGATTTACAATGCTAACATTTAGATTACATCCTTATCTATCTTTTTAACCTCTTTAGGGTACTCACCACTCTCTAAGAACCTTTGTATGTCATAATACTTGAGATGGTTCTCCACTGACACTTGCATCACCCCTTCATTAACATGGCATGGTGCTTCAGACCAAAGCATGATTAACAGTTTCATTGGCATTGCCTTTGGCGCATGCTAAATGTAAACTGCATTTGCTAAGGCATCAACCATTGTATTCTCTTATCATAGTAGATAATAGAAAGCAATTCTTCTAAAAGTTCTACATCAACCCCTTCATGTGTTCCAAGTATGGGCTTAGATGTTCTTTATTTTGTTCCCACTCATCAGACACCTGAGATATGATTAATAATTAGTCTCTGAACACTTTTGTTGCCCTGCCTCTTTTCTACTTTAGGTGTTCTAACTCAAGTGCATATGCTTCATATTCTACCATGTTGTTGGTCACCTGAAAGTCTAATTTCTTGGCCATAAGAAAAAGTTCCCCTTCCAGTGAAATTAGAATCACTTTAACACTTGCTTCTTTCTTGTTCATTGCTCTGTCAAAGTACACCCTCTAACCTTAAGGCTCAATCACTCCTAATCTTTCATCTGGAAACTAATGAGGTTTAGATTCTCCTTATTTAATACCTTATTGTGCTAAGTACTCTGTAATTGCTCATCATTTAATCAACTTATCAATCACATACTTGATGTCAAACTCAGTCAACATGATAAATAACTTTGCCAATTCTCTAATCAGGGAAAGGCCTTCATGTAGATATTTAACCGAGTTAAGTTTTAAGACCACTTTCATGAAGAATGATTAGAAATAGTGCCTCGACTTCTTTATGGCCCATACCAATGCTAGGTGTGTCTTTCCTACTTTGTTATACTTCTCCTCATAAGACAGTAGTTTCTTACTGAGGTAGTACACTATGTGTTCATTTCTTATTTCATCTTTTTAAGCTAGCATTACCCCCAATAGAGCTATTTTTTATAATTAGATATAAGATAAATGGTTTTCTATACGATAAGTGTTTCAACATTGGCAGATTAGTCAAACACTCCTTTATCTTCTTGAAGGATTTATGGCGTTGTCCATTACACTTTACCGACTGATCCTTCTTCAACAGCTTAAAGATTAGCTCACAAATAGGGGTGAGCCCTACTATGAACCTGATGTATTGTAGGCGACCCAAGAATCATTAAACTTCATTATTTATTTTGGGAGTAAACATGTCTTGAATGGCCTTTGCTTTACCCATATCTACTTTAATATCCTTATTGCTTACCACATGCCTCAATAATTTACTAGAGGTAACCTCGAACGTACACTTCTTAGGATTCAATCTCAAGTTATACCTATTGACCCTCTTTAAAAACTTTTCCAGAGCTTGGAAATGCCCATCTCTTATCTCATATTACAGTATCAAGTCATTGACATACACATCCACTTTCTTATGGATTAAGTTATGAAACAAGGCAATTGCCATCTGTTGATACACCGCTCCTATGTTTTTCAATCCAAATGACATCGCCTTATAATAGTACATCCCCATTTTATGATGAAAGACATTTTCACCTTATATATGATGGCCATAAGAATCCGATTGTACCTAAAAAAACCATCCATAAAGGAATACATAACACAAGCTACAACACTATAGAGGAAAGTCACCCTTTAAGCAAGCCTTATTCAAGTCCTTATAATCCACACAGATTTTTACTCTTTTATCTTTCTTTGGTACTAGCATTATGTTGGCTAGCAATTTTGGGTAGTCCGCTACTTCTAAGAACTTGGCACTTAATTGCTTCACAACTTCTTCTCTGACCAGTTGGATCTCACTCAAGTCTTATCCTTCGTAGTTTGTATTTCACTGGTCCACAATATGAGTAGGTTAGAATTCTATGTTTTGCAATTTGCCTATCAACCATTGACATTTCCACATACGTTCAGGCAAAGACCCTCTCATATTTTCTAAGTGACTATTCAAATATCCTTCGTTCTTCTAGTGTGACATCACTAGCAATGAGCAAGATTGTTAAATATTCATGTCTCAAGATTAAGTGCAACAACATCCATATAATTAAAGTTAAATATGCTCATAAAATGATGTCTGCTATGCATACTACCATTATGAAATACATCGCACAATTAAGCAAACTTGACATTCATTGCCTTAAAATTAGAAAGAATTACATCATACATCATCATCCTCGAAATACTAAAAATAAGAACATTAGCAATATCATGAAAAACACTTCCTCGGGTGGAATGACAAGAGCTTCTTCAACTTGACTCTTTTCTTCTCCATCAACATTCCTCTCATCAGCTAGAACATCTGTATCAAAACCCCATGTTGAAACTATCTTTTTCTCATCTTTTATACTAGTAACATCTTTGATACCCCCTAAAATTCTATTTCATTTGTTCATCTCCCTGTTATATCTTCATAAAACTTTCCCAAAGCCTTGCTTTATCATCCATGGTTGGCTAAGTTTCTGTCACCTGGTCTTTTATAACCCCAACATTTATTTCTTTGATAGAGTTGACAATAATATTCTCAATGTCTTCCTACCTTATCCCTGGATAGAGAACTTCAACAAACTTGTACAGTCTAGCATACTCCAATTTTGGATCCATGTAAAACATGTTTCACATCAATTGATCAAACTGTTCTTTTATTGGACCCTTACTATTGTCCAAAAACATTGTTCTATGAGAAATTACTCATACTCATCATTAATGAACTTTTACTTAGACTTCCTCAGCCATATAGTCTGTAGAACATATATAACTGCAGGTTACCTCAAATCTTAGATATTTTCTTCTTTCACAACCTATTTGCCTTTGTACTTTCTCTTGTACTTTCCATCATCCTTTAGTGATGAGTCTTGGTAATTTTGATAACCCAATTATCCAACCCCCATCTAGAAAAATGCCTTTTCAAGTCTATCCTTATCATTGTCTAATGGCATCTCATGTTTTGTAGTCACATCCTTAACTGTTTCAATCACTCCAATTTCCTTCATAAAGAAATCAAATAGTGGTATATGTAAGTTCCTCACTTCCAACTTTAACCCTTTTGTGGAATTCTATCTTAGTCCCTATCCTGACATAAAATTCATATTCTTTATAATCTCCAACACCTTAGGATCAACCCATTTGTTTGTAATCCTAACAATCTGAAAACCTTAGAGATGTGAAACAACCATGCTTAATGCTGATATAATCTCTCCAACCTTTGCACAAATGGTCACAATCTTACCTTTATAGGAGATATTAACTTTATAATGAATAGTGGAGGCTATACCACCTAATTAATGATACCAAGGCCTCCTCTATAGAAGCAAAAAGTGATAGGGATGTCCAAAATTGTGAATTCCACCATTGCCTCTTTTACTGTTGTCTTTACCATAATCTTGAACACACCGAAAGTTGGCCTCCTACTATCATCATAGGCATGAATGATGCTATCAGGAGCTTTTAAATCTTTCTTTGACAATCCAAACTTATGAAGCAACTTCAAAGAGCATATATTGATCCTAGGGCAATAGTCGACCATCAGACATATAGTCCTCTTTCCTTTCACCTCAGCTCGAATGAATAAGGGTAAACTGTGATCTTTTCCTTTTAGTGGTAAGTCTTCATCAGAAAAAGTGATCTTTCCTTTATGAGTGACCAATGCAATGTCATCCTTCGGATTCGCCTCCTTGGAAATAATTAGGCTAGACAGAGCTTTAACAATAACTTTCTTAAGCTCCTAAGAAGTGATAAATGATTTCCGCTCACTTATCTGAGTAGGCATCTTCTTCAACTACTTTATGATTTGATTATCAGTCTCCATTTCTTTCATAACAATTTCATCTGCTTTCTTGTCAATTATTAGTTTGTTGGGGTCTTTTCTAAAAGGAAAGTTTGTACATTAAGTTATATGGTTCTCATGTTCCTCCTCCTTCTTTTCATCATTTTCCTCCTATAGTTTGATCAACATTTTCTTTCTACGTTTCTTTATCTGAACTCTCCTATGAGTTGATAGTGTACACTATGATAATAAGATTCTTTGGTACTTCCTCGAAAGTAGCCATAACTACCTCTTCAAGCTCCAAAATTTATCATAAATGCCCCTTGATTAGGAGGTGAGATATTATGATCATTCAAGAGAGGGTTTCCCCTTATGCTCAGTCTTTTGAAGTTTGTGGTATAATCGTCTTGTTGTCAATAAGGTCTTGAATCTCATGTCTCCATCTATAATAATCATCGATACTATGTTTCACTCCTTAATGAAAAGCACAATATATGTTGGCTTCATATCCCCTAAGTAGTGGATTATGAGGCAACCTTAGTGCTAAAAGCTTAAATACTCCCTTATTCTATAATATTTCAAATGCCTTGGAGAGAGGCATCCCCAAATCTATAAACTATCTTGGTGCTCTCACTGCGTTCACACTAACCAACTTTCCCCCTTTGGCTTAAGATTATAATGGGGAACTTCTTTTACCCCTATATTACCTCATAAACTAAAACTCTAACTCTTTAGTTTACAAATCAACCTCCCTAAGGTCTTCAAAATTCCTTACAAGTATGCCACTGATTTTGGTCCCAATACCAACCAACACCCCTCTGACAATCATCCAGACATGTTATCCCTTAGTTGGTATAGTAATGGCCTTAAAAGCCATATTCTTTCATCTTTTGATGTAGTCAATGAAGCTTTTACTAGTTTTTTGCTTCAAAGACTCATCCTATAGAATGATCTCTATGTATGAATTATAGGCCTAATGCTTTTCAAAAGCCTCTGTTAACTCCTTTCAATCCTCCCTAATAGTCATTGGTTGATTGAAATACCAAGTCTAATGAAAGCTCTAAAAGCTCTTGTATAGTGTCTATCGACACCTTAGAAGCCTTTATAACTAGCACATATGACAAACATGGTTCTTGGCATTTTGAGTTCTTTTGAACTTTAAGAGCTCAGGCATGTGAAAATTAGTCAAGAGCTTTTTAGGTTTGCAAGCAAGCAGTTCCTAGATATTTGTTCCCCTCTCTAAGCCTTTAATACCTAAGGCCTTTTGAATCTTCTAACTATTAGGGAAAGTCATCAAATTGAGTGCTCTCCTTCCCATTCTTCATGGGTTTATTACGAATAAGTATGGTACTCCCCATTTTCTTAACAATCTTATTCTTATAGCAATCCTTCATCCCACATAAATCATCGTCAATCACTACAAGTTGAGGACCCTTCGTGGATGTCTTTCCTTTATCAACTCTACTAACATATTGGTAATCATCTATTCCATCTTGCGGTTGAACTTGGCCATCATTTCCTCCAAAACCTCAGGCGATATAGTGGGTTCCATGAGCGACTCAGTTTAATCAAACTAGGTGTCTTACTCTTATGTGCAATATGGTTGTCCCTTCTTTTCGATAAAGGTTTGGATAGAGATATGATGGATATAAGACAAGGGTTATTAGTATGATGCATGTATGTGTGATATGCATGATATACACATACCATTCACAAAAGATCCAGCGAACCTTATTCCTCCCACACATGGGGTTTAGAGGCTAACCTATATAGGGTCTCACTTTTTCGCCAATAAGAGTACAGAGTGTATAGAGTCACCTCAAACCAAAGATGGGTAAAGATCTTAAGAAAACACATATTCAAAATAAGGAACTCTATTACATTACTCAATGGATAACAAAAATGTACATGAAAGTGGAAAATCCCCTTAACAAAAGGATAAGGATGTATATAGTCACTTACACAGTGAATTCTTTACAAAGCGGGGTGCAGGGTACATGATCATTTACATAAGGGGTTATTTACATAGAGGGAAGTGGGATAACATTGCATACACATTGAGGATGCCTTACCATGTTCCTTGAAGGACCTTAACCCTTCTTTTAGAATAGAAATACAAAAAATAAGGTGTCTAAGTTCAAGGCATTGTTAGTTCCCACATACATCTATCGATTGTAAGGGTTTGTTGAATTTGATGGCTCCTATAAGCTTATGGGGTGCTTGTTGTAATACCCCATTTAATATACCTAAAGGTACTAGAATTGTTAGTGGTTAACCCTCCTCACCATCTCTTAAGCCTAAATAGAGCTTATGTCTTAAGTTCGGAGAACTCATTGACTTGTCTAAGGGCATCCTAGTGTATATGGTAAAGTGTGGAGGCTACATGAATGCAAATAGAATTGATTAATAATAAGTTTAAAATGTTAAAATGAACTAAAGATTGAATGCAAAGTAAATTTCATCATCCTAGGTGGAGTCACCATAGCGAGCAGTTTGATAGGGTTTTTGCTCAAATGAGTGGAATCTTGCTTGTGACTCTATGCTTTTATCGATTATTAAAGGACCAAGAGAACACATATCTTTACTTTGGTAATAATACTAAATTATGACACACAATTAGATTAATAAGGGATCATTCAAGCCTTACATGAATTCAAAGCCTTGAGTTCAAGTTATGGTCACTAGGGGTTCAAGGTGGGACAATACTTTAGTATCAACCTTAGGAATTATGGAGTCACCACCCGACTTAAGTCGAAATAAGAATCTAAGGAAGGCAAAATCTAATCTTATACTAAGATAATTAGAAGGCCAATTTTGTATTGACGCCATCAGTGATTGAGTTTATAAATTATGTGTGGCTTGGGAAAGAAGTTAGGTACCCCTAAACCACCTGAATATTAGGATATGGCCTTTGCGCAACTTCGGTTCATTTTTAACATTTTAACCAAGTTGTTAACTAGTCTAATTAGTAGTCTTAAATATGCCTATAACAACATCAAATCATTCACCTTGGATCATTAATTTAAAGGAAATGGGTGTTATGCATCATGGCAAAATGATTATTTCAAAATAGGATGGGGGTCATGCAACATGGTATAAGGCTTTAACATGCATTTTCATCTATCACATATCATACATAATCATGTCAAAAGGGGAATGGGGTTATATGACATGGCATAAGGTTTTAACACACATACCATTAATTTACATAAAATATGATCATAATGGATGATCATCAAGACTAAATTCATGGTCTAGCTTAAAAAAAAACACCTACACCCAAAAGAAATGAACAAGTTAGAAATTAATATTGAACAAATGAAAGAAAACCAAGACAAATGAATAGAATTCATAATCAACACCTCGTCATTTCTCTAAAGTCAAGGTACCTAAGCATGCATCTAAGTTTGTAATCACAAACATCTCAACATCATATGAGGAGCCATATAACAACATACCATAAATGCATGGATCTTGAAAGACAAGAAATCATAAATATACCATGCAAAGCACTTGGAGGATTTTTATTGGCCTAGCATTAAGTCATTGTAAAAGAAGTCCCAGGGTTAATGAATCCTCTCTCTTATTGCTCAAAAAGAACATGGCATCCATAAATATTACTAACCACCAAAAAGGTTGGAATGCCTATTAACAGGGAAGGAACTACAAGGCCAATACTTATACCCAAAAACCAATTTAGAGCTAATTATAACCATAATAGGGCTCTCAAGGTCCTAAGAACAACAAGTTCCTCATTTAGTCAATGCCCAAAAGACTTCAAGACATAACCTTAACCATCATTCAATCAAAATATGGATGCACATAAAATAAACCATAAAACCAATCCAAACTTATTCAAAATTACAGTTTGGAGTGAATAGGATCCTAGGCCCATTAGGCCTTCTCTTATTCTATCAATGAAACCATCAAAGACTATTAAAGACCATAGAAAAGAGTTTTAAAAGAAAAAAAATTTGAGATAGGGAAAGATTTTTTTATTGAATTCTTCCCAAGCAAATAAGGTTGTACAACACAAGCAAATGGTTGTACAAACTATACAAGGCTTGTACAACCTTTGTTTCCTGAGTTTTCAAAAATACAAATAAAGAAAGAAAAAGAGGATGAAGAGGGAATGAAGAGCTTCTAGAAGCCTTTTGAGAGTTTATTATCCTCAGAGGTACGTTACTTCAAATTTTCTAGAGATTTAAGGGCTTATGAGTTTCAATTTTAGTAAACTAACCTTTAGGTTGTCTTAGACTTCCTTCTTCCCTGTGGTACACTAGAGCCTATAATGGTTCTCATTCATCCATGTTAATATCCAATCATAGAGAAGGAGGTGAAATTTATAAAATTTTAAGGTTTGAAGGAGGGATGTACAACCAAGGTTAAGCTATACATCCATCATTTTAGTTTGTGCAGTCCTAAGGTTTGAAGGGGAAAATTTTCTAAAACCTTATCAGGTTTAGATTTAGGGTAGGGTTGTATAGCCTTGTTGTAGGCTATACAACCTAGTTTAATGGGTTGTATAGTCTACTAACCTTGTGTTGGTAGTTTAGGCTTGGTCATTATTTTAGACTTAGGCTTGGTTTTAGGCTTCTCCAAGGTTTTCTAAAGCTTTACTTCTCTGCCCTTGGTAATTTCCCTTGCATTCTGAGAATAATTCTAGAGATTTTCATCATTGGGTTTTGCATCCTATGGCCCAAAATCTAATGCTCACACTCACCCTCTCTTTTTACATGCTCGCATGTTTCTTATCGGCATCCCCTCTTTTCCCTCCTTTTTCTACTATTAGCTCAGCCCCTCTAGAGTCTTCATTTAACTCTTCCTTTTGTTGTGTATTTATTTCTTATTCTCTCTCATGTATGGTTTCTCTTTCTCTTAAAATCTTTGGATCTTTATATATTTGTTAAGAAGATAAAGAACATAATACAATATGTTTTCCCTTAAAATCAAACTCATACATAGTATAACACCCATCATGTCTTGCTCTCCTATCAAATTGTCATGGACAACCCAAAAGCATATGGCTAACTTGCATAGGCATAACATTAAATAAAACCTCTTATTTATATTTTCCCATAGAAAAAGGAATTCTAACCTACTTGGTAACTTTAATTTCCTCATAATCATTCAACCATTATAAGTTATATAGTTTACATTGTTTCAAAGTTAGTAAAATCATCTTCTTAACAAGATAGGTACTAGTCGCGTTAGTGCAACTACCACCATCAATAATTATAAGACACAATTTACCATTAATTTTACATCTAGCATGGAAAATATTTTCTTATTACTCTTGATCATCCTTAATTTGGGCACTTAAAGAATGCCTAGCAATAAAAATTTCTTTACTTTTACCTCATTAGGGTCATCATCATCATCACTTGCATTTTTTAATGGAGGCATATAGGGCTGATCTTATCACCATCATCTTCATCATCACTAACAATTTTGCCTTCTCTAATCACCACTATTCTTTTGTTTGGGTAATCATGTGCCATGTTTCCCCTTCATTGGCACTTGAAATACACTATGGAGTTTATCTTATTGGGCTTTATTGGTTCGATATTAGTAGGATTATCGAGCTTCCAATATTCCTTTGCTTTTGGTGGTTTGATTTTAGACCTTGCAAGGGACTTATCACTACATTTAAATTTGTTAGTCAAAGAAAAAAGGAAATTGGCCTTAAAAGATTTACCCTTTAATTATTTCTCCTCCTTGAAGACATTATGGTACTAGTCCTCCATTTCAATATAAGGGTACTTCTCCACTTAATTTGCAATCACTTTGTTAAGCCGACTAAGAAATCTTACCATCTTTTGCTACATGGATTCCTCAATTTCAGCCCTAATCATGGTCACCTCAAGCTCTTGATAATACTCTTGTATGCTTTTTGAACCTTGTACAAGCATCTTGCTTGTTTGAATGTTGAGAAGCTGTCACATTGGAATTGCCACCCTCATCGTCTTATATGACTCTACTATGCATAGGTAACCTTGGATTGGTGTGGATTCTATTACAATTAGAGGCATTTTGCATGCTCTTAAGTTGCTCTTTTTCATCTATAAACTCCTTATGCATACATGCCATTGAATCTTGCAAAACTCTCATAAAAAAAATTGTCACTATAGATCATCTTTAGGATCTACCTTAGTTAGTAAATAATAAAAGAAATCCTCAAAAAATACTCCCTTATGTTTTTACACTCAATTGATGGCACTCCACCCATGTTTAACTTAATATAAGCCTTTTACCCTTTTATAAGCTTACTTTTCTTGCCTTTTACCTCTTAAGTTTATTTTTTAAAAGTTATTTAAGAACTAAAGTTACTTATATGCCAAATTAAGCTTAATTAAATCTCAAAACAAGAAAAACTAAACTTAAAAAGACTTAGAAAATAAAGGAATTGAACTCACACTAATTTGTTATAAAGAAAGTAAGTTTAGACAAAATTAAGGCCTAATCATATTTTGAGGAAGAAGAAAGAATTTAGAAGTTGAGAAGTTTGTTTCAAACTTGAAATGATTGAACAAATTGAGCCTAAGCAAAATGCAATTTGTGAATTTTCAAATTGGCTTTTTTAGCTTGCAAATAACATTCAATGCAATTTCTAGCTTTTTTTTATTTTTTTATTTCTTTTTTGGCCTTTTTTTTAAAATTTTTGATTTTCTTCTTTTTTTAATCTTTGAAGCTAAAAAAAATTGAAAACAAGCTAATTTCAAAGAATAACTAAACAATACAAAGAGAATAAGTTAGAGCCAAATGGAGAGGAATTGTTGCAAATTGCAAATTTAAGCTTTTTTTTTTTCCAATTTTGATGATATGGTTCAACCATTTACACATAATAAATACAAAATAATGAATTAATCAAGAAGGAAAAGAAATTAGAATGGGAAAACACAAAGAAATCTGAATGGAACTAGGAAAGTAAGGAAATCACAAATTGAGTTTTTTTTTTTAAAAATTTTCTTGATGCAAACAAATTAGAAATGAAATCAAACACAAAAGAGTTATTAAATATGATAAAACATGCTAATTTAATGATAGAAAGGTAAAGAATATATAATTGAACAATAAGGAAGAAGAACAAACCAAATTGAGCCTAAAGAATAAGAATGACCCGAATTGAATACAATAGCACAAACAACACTAAAGGATACCCACTTGATTTTAAAGCCATGGTTGTAATACCAAATGATATAAATAAGGGTGGTTTAGGTCTTTACCTGTATGCTTTGAACACATGTCCCAAATCTTTCAAGAATCAAACAATGAATTTAATCTTCAAATCCCAACTAGACCTTTAAAAAATTTGTTTCTAGTAGCCTAAATTATAAAGATTTAAAGTTGCATATATTTAAACCCAATAGTAACTACACCAATTTAAGATTAGAATTAACAATTTTGTGAAATTATTAAGCCTTCACTCAATAATCTCACCAAGTCTTCTCAAAAACTCAAGAAGAGAAATCAATCTCATAAGCAATATTTGCCAAACAAAAATTCTTCATTAAGAGCTCTTTTATCGAATGAGAGGACTACGAATAGCCTTAGACTAATCAATTTCATAACTAGAATGAAAGACTAAAAATTCCTAGGAAAAATAACTAAAGAATCTAGCCATATTGACTTAGCCACCAAGAATAGCTAAAAAGACTAATCCCAAAAGAATAAGGAAAATAAAACAAAGAACATGATTGGCCAAGGGTATTCAACCATATATGTTTTAGCCTAGCTAAACTACTTTAAATGAAGTTGCTTACAAGAAAAGAAGACTAATAAAGATACTTTTAGTTACATAAGGAAATTAATTTGGCCACTAAGAAGGATCTTAGAAGAATCTTACAAATGTTTGAAGATCTAAGAAGAATCTTGAAATTCTTGAAAAGATCTTTAAGAATCTTATAAGTCTTAGAAGAATCTTGAATAAAACATGTATTTTCTTATTTGGTTAATATGGCAATGTTTTGCTTTAGGACACAAGTTCTTATGTTCTTAGAACTAGTTCGCATGTTATTGAGGCTTATGTTTTATTAAGAAAAGACAACCTTATCCAACATGTATTGTTCACATATGTCTTGTCCTTACTAATTTTGTCCTAAAATCATGAAATTTTTGAACTTAGTCTCCATTTGTTAGGCTAATAAATGAAAGCCATAGAAAGTATCAATAAACTAAATTGAGTTTAAATAGGACTTAATTAGGCTCCAAGCAAATCCACTAATCAAACCTACTAAATGTCGAACACGAGCTCTTTGCTCTATAAGCCTAACTTGATGAATTTGGGTTTGTCCAAGTGTCATTTCCTTTTTAATGAAAGGTATAATAGCCTCCTTAAAATTCTTAAGTCTCCTCCTTATCATTAGGCCTTAGATTTGGAGTGGATTCTTAGGCTTACCATCTATACTTACATTAATAGGAATGGGCCATATAGACGTAGTTGTTAAAAGGTAGCTATACTCTGCTAGATAAGGATGATAGATAGGTATACTTTGCCAGATATGGATGATTACTATCTTCATTTTGCAAGGTGGTGATTTGCATATCACTTAGAGTCATCTATCTACGTCAAGCGTAATCGCCTAAACACCCTACAAATGGATCAAATGTGTTTAACCTACAAAACAAAGTTAGTCATCAATTCTCATATTATTTACAAGCTTTAGTTAAATACTTATAGTGATGAAGTCATTAATCTTTGTTCTTCCTAAAGTTGCATTAAGACTATAGGGGCTCTACTGAGGTATGGCAACCAAAGCTCGTTAAGGGGAAAGAACGTTTCTTTAAGTTATGTCTACTATTAGGGCCCTCATTCCATGAGTACATTTTTGGAGAGAGGGTGTTTTTATGCCATGAAGGGTCAGATGAACAACTGGTGCCATAATGTCCTACCTTCAATATGTTTTGGGCAGTAGCCCTTAAATAGGGTGAGCTATAGCTAACTTTAATGTTTAGACCAAGCAAGCATTTTGTTATTGATGGCATCACATACGGAACTTGGATGGTTGGAGCTCTTTTAGGGGCAATTTTGATAGAGCAAGCAGTCATTTAGGCCTTTCTATGTCATAAGGTCCACACAGAGACAGTCATCTATTACAACGTGTAAGGCATAATAGCACAACTATATAGGTGGCCTACTGAGCCCATTCTGATGGTTGGGGGCCAAAAATGGGTTTGCACCTTCAAAGACAGTGATATGGCTAATAGTAGTTAAGCTCTATCCATTCTTTAATAATATGATAAAGACAAGTGTGGCCTCCTTTACAGGCTTAATGATGGCATTAGAGATCACAAGTTTGACGAACACCCTTAAACTAGCTGGCACTGCACACGTGAGTATTAGTTGCCTCTATTTTCCTTATGTTGTCTATTTTATATTTAATTATGGCTACTAATGTGGCATTTATTTATCGATTCCTTGCATTAAGGCTAAGGTCAAGGTGATGTTTAACTTAAGAGTACTATTGCATGGTTTTATCTATGTTTATACTTGTACTTTATGTCCTATCCATCTGACCCTTATGTATTTGCTACAGGAGATGGTCCAATGCCTGACTCAATAGATGTGGGAGATACCAAGCAACTCTAACTACTGAAAACAACTGTTACATTAGCTCGAACATTTAAGTCTTTATCTCTAAATTCCCCCTCGAATAAATTTTTCTTTTTGGTTTTCAAAGGAATGTTCTTACGTTGCCTTGAGCCTTGCACTAATCCTTTGAATTCGGTACCAACAGGTATCGTACCACCTAGATTTATTGGGGAAAGCCCTAGCCTCCTGTTGAAGGTGTCAGACAGCTTGGTAACATCACTTATAATTCTATTTTTAAAAGCAAGAGGGCAGGGAGTGAGTGCCAAGTTGAAAGAAAGCGCTTAATGAACGATGATTGAAGACTGCGACATATTTATTATAAAGACAGCAGTAGACCACTACATTTTTTAAGCAGAATTTGGCTAGCAAAATCACAAGGTCGGTTCGGTTGAAGAAAACAACCTTTCCAAGCAGGAAAGTCGACTTCATTATCAACTAATGAGATAGACAACTCAAAAAATGAGAGCCTTCGGAGACCAATGCTATCAAAAATAGAGAGTTCGTTCCTTTTTCTCTGGCGATATTTCTTTGCTAGCCGAGGTCTCTCGAGCAATAATTGCAACATTCTTTTCTTGACTATTTGCATCTTTTTCTGAGTTGGTTGTAAATTGACTAGCACAGATCAAGGCTTAGGAAAAGAGGATGGCACTATGAAATCCTTCAAAGTTGAGGCACTACATTACCACTTTAGAGGAGGAGAAGACGACGATTGATGCTTTAATTTCTAAGATTTTTCTTTTCTTCATACTATTAAACATAATTGAAAATTGTAGGATGATTACTTCAACAATTTTTGAAAGCCTTATTCCTATTTTTATGGATGTTTGATTGGATTATTATACTTTAGGAAACATTTTGAGTGATTCTACCTTGCTTTTATTACATTTTCACTATTCTTTGAAAACAGATGCCCATTTTCCATTTTGATACTTTATGTGTGTTCTAAATGCATGATTACATATTTTTTGCTCATTTAGATTTATATATGCCTTTTAAGAATAAATACAAAGCAATTTGAATGTCAAAAATATAGAGGAAACTATATCTAAAATTCTGTAAGAAAGATAGTTGTACAAACCAATAATGGTCTGCATAAACAACTAAAGTAATTTGCACAGCTAGGTACCACTATTTACAGTTGCCAAGCACTATTCACCTTTTATCTTCCTTTAAAGCATCTCTCTTAGATTGTCATGCCCAGATATGCCATTTTTGTATTTTTCACCATGGGCAAAACATTTTGAAGTCACTCCAACCATAAAATTGGTCTAATCTGCCCTATGCAATTTTTAAAGCCCTTCGTTACCTCTCATCTATCAAGAATAACAAGGATTTTCTTTAGGCTGGTTATGACTTATGGTGTCCTACCACCCACTTTTTCCACTTTGATGATATTGAGATATGCCCACTACTAGAGGAATTCGATGCCATTCTCAACTGTTAAATCATCAACACTGTTCAAATTGCATTATTGTGCTCAAGTTACCCACATGTCCATAAAATGATGAAATTGTTTGAATTGCAAAATGAAGATGTAACATCCCTATCCACATCCATTGGCATTATCACATGAACATATTCATTGCATAAATGATATGAAATCCCATATGAACATATGCATTGGATAAATGATATGAAATCCCATATGAACATATGCATTGGATAAATGATCATTTAGTCATAAAATTTATAGAAGCATGACAATGACACTTGCACCGTTACAGTTGGGACACTTGAACATATATCCAGTGTTTGTATAGTTGCATGGCAAATTGTCTTATGTTGTGTGAGTATTATAACATCATAAATAATGGTGTTATATAGCTTATTTAAGAGTATAAAGAGCATTTAGGGATTGAGAGATGGATGAAGGTGCTTAATGAGTGAAGAAGAGGGACTAAAAAAGGAAAAGTGAACTTCCAACCAATGGAAATGAAGCACCATGATTTTATATTGTTATAATAAGTTTATATCTAGTAATTAGGGCCAGAAATGAGGGGTAATTCATGAGGTATGGTAGAAAGAGAGTGAGAGAGAGCCACAGAGGAAAGAAAGAAAGAAAGAAAGGAAGAAAGAAAGAAGAAGAAGAAGAAGAGAGGGAGAAGAGTGAGTTGCCTAAGGTTTTCTAATTATGGGATAATAGGTAAGTTAATTTATCTTCTTCTCACCTAAAATTAACCTCTCATGAAATGTTAATCATTCATGGTTAGTGAGAATTATGGAGTAATTGAGGTAGAGCTCTTGGATGGAAATTGAATCCAAGAGAACTAGAGCTATTTGTGATGTATTCTGCTGTTAGAGTAGGATTTTGTACCTATGATTTCATAACCCTAGAAAAGGAATTAAGGAAAGTGAAAAATATAAAAATTGTAGCTTTATGTCTCATATAAATACCTATGAAACGGTTTTGCTTGATTTTGTGTGTGTGAGGAGATATGACTCCTACAGTAGGACTGGGTCAAATCCGAACTGAGATGATCTCAGTCTTATGTTTTCTTATATTTTGATGACCTTATGTTCTGATTTTGTCAAAGTGTAAAACATGAATTTATAGGTTTATGTCCTCTCTAAATAGCTATAAATCAGTTTTGATTGATTTTCTATGTGGAAAGAGATATGGCCCATTGATTGGGACTAACTCTGTATCGGGATGAAACCTCACATTTCTTTCGAATCTGTTTTCCAAGAATTTGATGTCCATAGATTCAGAATTTGATGATGGTATAAACTTTAAAGTTGTATATTTATGTCTGATATACATGCCTGTGAAATATTATTGCCAAATCCAACATGGTTGTTAAGATATGGTCCCTTCATCATGACTGGTTTTCATCATGTTACAAACCTATTAGCCCTAAGATTTGGTCCTTTGTTTGGTGACTTTATAAACTGAATTAGACAAAGAGTAAAATATGAACAATGTTCCTTTATATGTTTTGTAACTGGTGGTAGATTATTATTGTAATTGGATTTGTACAATTTGAGATATGCCTAAGAGAGTAAGACCTACTCAGATTGAGATGACACTGCAATAGGGACAGATTTAAAAATACACCACATTTTTTATGTATCTGATATTGGCTTGAAATTTGAATATGTTATATCATTAAGTGTCCAATTTATTTGAAAAAAAGAATCAAGTAATTTTGATGAGCATATCTAGAGTTATTATTGTGAGAGTATAGCAAGCTCAGGCTGCTATATAAGGAAAATATGCATAAATACTAGGTCCACTTGCATGAATAATGTTATAGTTGCATAACAAAATGAAAATCTTGCTTTATCATCATGAATTGAATTGGTGTATTGAAATAGGTCCTCGAGGAATTGAGGATAATAGTAGGAATAAGCCGGGACCATCCACGACTAAATAAGCTTAAAGGATGAGGTAAGTAAATAGCTAACGGTGCTATATGTATGATTGGTTAAATACCATGAACTTATATTCAATAGAATGAAATGTTGTTTAATGTGATGATATTGTGGAATACATAGATGAAAGATTGTTATACTCTTGATTTATTTATTTTCATGAGATGTTGATAGCCTATGTGGCGATAATATTTAATAGCCTGTGTGACAAGGAGATGATAGCCTGTGTGGCAAGGAGATGATAACCTATGTGGCAATGATAAAATAGCCTGTGTGGCATAGCCTATGTGGCAATGATATAATAGCATGTGTGGCAAGGAGATGATAGCCTGTGTGACAAAGAGATGATAGCCTGTGTGGCAATGATAAAACAGCCTGTGTGGCAATGATATAATAGCCTGCTTGGTAAGAACATTTGATAGCCTGCGTGGCAATGATATAATAGTCTATGTGGCAAGAACATTTGATAGCCTGTGTGGCACTAAAATATAATAGCCTGTGTGGCAATGAGATCTATAGCCTATGTGGCAACAATATATATAGCCTACGTGGCAACTAAAAATGAAAGCTTTTGTGGCAGTGATATCTATAGCCTATGTCGCAGAAATTTATGATAGCATGTGTGGCAATAACTTTTCACAGCCTATGTGGCATTTAAGAGTAAAGACTCTTTATTTCATACATGGATATCATGATGAGTTATTTGTGTTCAAATATTGTTACGTTATTTAAGATTGAAGTATGATTATGCATTTACTTATTGAGTATGCAAACTCACTCTTTTGTATGAAATCTTATTTCAGGAAGAGTAGACTAAAGATTGCATCCAATATACTTTTCGAAGTCATTGTCTAGTAGTGTAAGAGAGGTTGGGCTTGTATGTAGTCAATTAGTATTTTAGTTTGTTTATTCATATATGTTTTGTTGTAAATAGTTACTAAGTGGTGAAGAAGAGACATAGTGAAATAAAAATTTTAATCAGGTCTTTTAAATGACAATGGACAGACTTAGAGAGAAAATTAAATGATTATTAATTAGGGTGTCACAGAAGAGGTACCCATATAGACCTTGGGACAAAAGAAAAGCCTTACATTCCCTTTTCTTACTCTTCATCATTCTAGAGGTTATGCTAAACTTGTCCAAGCTCGTATTCTAGTGGCTATCCTAGTGGGGGAGTTTCTTCTATGTAGAAACGACAAAGAGATTGACATCTTAGTACTACCTCTTATCAAAGAAATTGACCTTGGAAAAACTATAGTCCTGATAATTATTGGTGAGACAATTGTGGATTTGGACAAGGTATTTCTTAGTGTCAGTTACATTTTCTCTAGGAACCCATTATTGCATCAAGTATAGATTACTCTCATAGCCTTTTTATTTATTATTATTATTATTATTATTATTATTATTATTCTATTTTATTTATACTGCTCTAAATTTTGCCTGAATTGTCCTTTTGGATTTTTGATTAGCGCCAGTTTATTTTTATTTAAACTACCCTTTTGAGTTTTCAACCTAGCAATATTTTATTTTCTTCTTTATTTTTATTATATATATGACAATAATAGAAATTAGATTTGTTAGATGCTCCCTCTATGGACACAAGACGTTATTTCCCACAACATCACTCAAACAATCATCTATCGAGACTTACCTCGACCATAGCTGAATGTCTAAATGGTTATCTCACATTACAAATTATGACATGCATTGGATATGTCCCTAGCAGAGACCAGTCGAGGTGACCCTGAGGATTTATAAAGGGTGTGTGATCATCCCTGCTCTGTCATCCAATACTTTTTACTATCCGACTAGGGCCCATCATTAGTTGAGGCTCTACAAGACATAGTGGAATTCTTTCCTACTTTACCCAAAGGACCCTTGACTCAGTTCTTCTTAGGTGAAGTGAGGACCACTTGGACTGATTATTATATCTACGACATATTCTCTATTGAGACTTCTACTTTTAAGGATGCTAATTTCAGGGCTTAGTTGCATAATAGTTAATAGCATAAGATTCTCAACAATCACTCTTAATAATAATGGCACTTGAAAAATAAATTCTTGTATTTCATTTAATCTAAATAAATGTTTAACAAACACTGCTATTTTTTTAATAATATACTTATTATGAATCATTATAATTTTCATATCACACTTTAATTAAATGTAAGATCACTACTTTTAATGATGTCACATTAGATCATATGATTATCTTGTTTGATACATTTGACTAATTCACTTTCTACTCCTTACCCTTACCTTTTTTGTTGTTGTCCCCTATTTCGTCATTGGTAGGTTTCTCCAGTGGTCATTCACACTCTCTTGACTTTAGTTTTACTATGTATTTTATGTCCTAATAGTTACCCAAATCACCCTTTCAGGTTTTCAACTTAGCGAACATTATTCTTCTTTTTCTCATTTTTTATGTGCCTTAATTTTTGCCTAAGCTGCCCTTTTTAGTTTTTTACTTAGCAAGCTCGTTTTACTTTTTCACATCATTACATGAAGTACTTCTTTAGTCTATCTAGGTTTACTGGCTCAGAAAATTGATTTCCATCCATGTATGATAACTTTTACGACACCAACTGAATAGATTTGTTTGACCATATAAGGACCTTCTCAATTCAACTTAAATTTTTTCCAAGGATCTTGAACTTGTAGTCGAATTGCTTTTAGCACTAAATCACTAACTCTTATTGTACTTCAATTGACTCTTTTTGTTGAAAGTGTTTGTCATGCTCGTTTGGTATAGCTAGATGTAGTAAAAAGACTTCAACCTCCTCTCATCTAATAAAGCCAACTATTCAAATTAACTCCTCATTCACTGGTGCTTAAGAATTTCCATCTCAATTGATACCTGTAAAGACTTCATCCCCATCTTTACCGGCAATACAACCTCCATTCCATGTATTAAAGAATTAGTATAATTCCCATTGACATTCTAGTTGTGGCTTAATGCCCTCATAATGTAAAGGGTAATTTCTCAAACCAATCCTTATAAGCATCACCCTTCTTGGAAAGAATGTTCTTAACATTTTTGTTAGCCACCTGGACCACTCCATTCACTTACACTCTATAATGTAATAATTTGTGATGGGTCACTCAATATTTCTTTAGGATTATTCTGACCTCAGCCTAAAAATGAACACCATTATGTGTTATAATAAGGTAAGGCATGCCTATTAGTAAATAAGATTTTTCTCTATGGATTGAGCCATCCCTTTTGCCCCCAACTTACTAAAAGACTCAATTTTTACCCACTTCAAAAAATAATCTACTATAACCATAATATATTTATGCCTCCTAACCCAGACTAGCTTGATATCTCTAATCACATAAATACCATGGGCTACAAATGGCTAAGGCAAGGTCAAATTCCATAACTCTATCAAAGGTAGGTGGTTGAGGCTGCCATACATCTTGCATTTGTGATGATTTATGGCAACTTGGATGTAATACTATTTCATAGTGGTCCAATAATAACTAATTTGTTAAATTTTTTCTTGCCAAAGCTTTTCCATTCATTTGGGACCATAAATCCCTACATATACCTCTTCCAAACACTTTAGTCATCTCCACTCTCATCTGCATAAAAAATTCCAACCCAAGTGTACAAGCCTCATACTCGACCACGTTGTTTGTTACTCTAAAGTCAAGTTTCTTTGCCATAGAGAATAGCTTTCTTTCTAGTGACACTAAAATTACCCCTACACTAGCCCTTTTTTATTTATTGCTTTATCAAAGTACAATCTTCATCCTTGAGGCTCTATTTGTATGGTTTGGAGTGTGATTGCATTATTTTAGTGTATGGTTTGATAGATAGCTACATTATTTTGATGTTGTTGCTTATGTTTGTTTATCATATGCCTAATGTATGTGCATATTGTACATTTAAATGACATAATAATTATGTGCTTTGGAAGAATTTTAGATGCTAGAGTTTGTTTTTGAAGTATTTTGAAGTAAGGAAGAAAAACTTGAATAGTTGTATAATTACATTATCTTGATGTTGTTACCTATGTTCATTTAATGTGTGCTTAACATGTGTACCTATGTACATTTAAATGACATGTAAATTTGGTGTTTGTAGATGAATTTTAAATGTCTATAGTTGTTATTTAAAGTTTCTTATAGGAAGGAATGAAGAGTTGGAAGCTAATCTTCCATAATTTGTATGCTTTAGAAGATGCAACTTGTTTAAATTTAAAAGCACATTTAGCTACCTATTTTTATTATGAATTAATTATTAAACATCATGGAAGATTATTGAAGCATGAAATGCATGAAAAATAATAACTTTTAGCAATTAAACCTCAATTAGTAGCTAAAAGTACTTAATTTTGTTAAAAAAGCTAGCACACTGAAAATGGTCATTTTGCACCTTATTAACTGTGAATAAACACCAAAGTTCTTTAGTTTTTATTAGTTTCTTCGGTTTTTAGCAAATTTCTTCTTATTTCCATCGATAAACACTAGATTTCTTCAATTTTTATTAGTGCAAAACTCATCCAAACCCTCCCAAAATATTTCTTGCATCCATGGCGACCAAATCAAGTTAGGAGAAATCATGTTTGCTCATCTATCTTTTTCCATTTTTCAACCAACTTAGTGATTTTCTCCTACCTATTTCATGTAAGTTATAGTATGCCATATTTCTTGTATATTTGTTTTATGGTTGAATTAGTGTGTTTATGGTGCTTTTGAGCTTAGTGGTGATGGAAGAGATGAAGTTTAACGTTAGAATGGCATTAAAGTTGATGTTGTCTTTAAAAGAAGTATTAGATCTGCTTAAAGAGTATAGGTTAATCTTCTTAGTTCTTCATGTTTAATGGTTTGTTAAATAATTATTAGTGTTCAAATATTCTTATTTGATAAGGAAATTAAGCTTGAATGGCATTTTACACCTTAGTTGCACTAAAGGCAATGTTGTTGTCTTAATGAACCTTATGAGTGTTCTTATATAATTAGCTTGATTTGCAAGGAAGATTGATATTAAATGAGTTCCTTGGACTTTTTTTAATACTCTAGACTTATGATTGGTGATGTATACATAATGGAAATGAGTGTCCATCACCTAGTTAGGGTAAGATAAACATTGACATGTTAACGAAAGTTAAGTTATTTCCTTCACAAATGAACTTAGTTTGATTGTTATATGTGTGGAATTACTAAGTGTTATTAGAGATTGTGATATTGATTAAGACAAGTAGGATGTTGGACTAGGTTGGTCAAAGCTAAGTCATAAGCCTCTTTTGATCTTGACAATGGAGATTGATTAGTTTTAATGTTTTGTTTAAGTGTTGTTTTGCAGTTTATAAGATATTTTAGCATTGGAAGTTAGATGTAACATCCCTATCCACATCCATTGGCATTATCATATGAACATATTCATTTATGCAAAAATGATATGAAATCCCATATGAACTTATGCATTAGATAAATGATCATTTAGTCATGTGATTTGTAGAAGAATGACAATGACACTTGCACCGTTACAGTTGCGACACTTGAACATATATGTAGTGTTTGCATAGTTGCATGGCAAATTATCTTATGTTGTGTGCATGTTATAGCATTATAAATAATGATGTTATAGAGCTTATTTAAGAGTATAAAGAGCATTTAGGGACTAAGAGATGGATGAAGGTGCTAAAGGAGAGAAGAAGAGGGACTAAAAGACGAAAAGTGAACTTCCAACCAATGGAAATGGAGCACCATGATTTTATATTGTTATCATAAGCTTACATCTATTATTTAGGGTTAGAATTAAGAGGAAAACCATGAGTTATACCAGAAACGAAGAGAGAGCTAAGGAAGAAAGAAAGGAAGAAGAAGAAGAAGAGAGGGAGAAGAACGAGCTGCCTAAGGTTTTCTAATTATGGGATAATAGGCAAGTCAATTTATCTTCTTTTCAACTGAAATTAACCTCTCATGACATGGTAATCATGCATGGTTAGTGAGAATTATGGAGTAATTGACGTAGAGCTCTTGGATGGAAGTTGAATCCAAGAAAACAAGAGCTATTTGTGTTGTATTTTGCTGTTAGAACATAATTTTGAATCCACAATTTCATAACCCTAGAAGAGGAATTCTAGAAAGTGAAAAATATGAAAGTTGTAGCGTTATGTCTCATATAAATGCCTATGAATCGGTTTTGCTTGATTTGGTCTATGTGAGGAGATATGGCTCCTTCAGTAGGACTGGGTCAAATTCGAGCTGAGATTATCTCAGTCTTCTATTTTCTTATATTTTGATGGCCTTATGTTTTGATTTTGATAAAGTGTAAAACATGAAATTTATAGGGCTATGTCCTATCTAAATACTTGTAAATCAGTTTTGATTGATTTGTTGTGTGGAAAGAGATATGGCTCATTGATTGGTACTGACTCTGTATCGAGATGAAACCTCACATTTCTTTTGAATCTGTTTTCTAAGAATTTGATGGCCATAGATTTAGAATTTGATGATGATCCAAACTTGAAAGTTGTATATTTATCTATGATCTACATCCTTATGAAATATTGTTGCCAAATACTGCATGTTTGTTGAGATATGGTCCCTTCATCATGACTGGTTGTCATCATGTTACAAACCTGTTTACCTTGAGATTGGTCCTTTATTTTGGTGACTTTATAGATTGAATTAGACAATGAGTACAACATGAAAAATGTTCCTTTATATATTTTGTAATTGGTGGTAGATTATTATTACAACTAGATTGGTACAATTTGAGATACAATTAAGAAGGTATGACCTACTCAGTTTGAGATGACATTTCAGTAAGGCAAAATTTAAAAATTCACCACAATTTCTATGTGTATGATATTGGCTTGAAATTTGAATATGTTGTATCATTATGTGTCTAATTTATTTGAAAACAAAAGAATCAAGTAATTTGGATGAGAATATTTGGAGTTATTGCTATGAGAGTATAGCAAGCTCAGGCTGCCATATAAGGAAAACATGCATAAATACTAGGTCCAATTCATGAATCATGTCATAGTTGCATAACAAAATGAAAATCTTACTTTATCATCATGAATTGAATTTGTGTGTTGAAATAGGTCCTCGACGCATTGAGGATAATAGTGGGAATAAGCTGAGACCAACCACGGCTAAATATGCTTGAAGGATGAGGTAAGTAAATAACTAATGATACTATATGTATGATTGGTCAAATACCAGGAACCTATACTTAATGGAATGAAATGTTGTTTAATATGATGATATTTTGGAATACATAGATGAAAGATTATTATACCTTTGACTTATTTATTTTGATGAGATATCAAAAATATTTGATAACCTATGTGGCGATAATAATTGATAGGCTATGTGGCAATAATATTTGATAGCATATGTGGCGATAATAATTGATAGCCTACGTGGCGATAATAATTAATAGCCTACGTGGCGATAATATTTAATAGCTTACGTGGCGATAATAATTGATAGTCTATATGACAATAATATTTGATAGCCTACGTGGCGATAATATTTGATAGCCAACGTGGCGATAATATTTGATAGCATATGTGGTGATAATAATTGATAGGAGGGCGATAATATTTGATAGCCTACGTGGCGATAATATTTGATAGCCTACGTGGCGATAATAATTGATAGCCTACAGGGCGATAATATTTGATAGCCTACGTGGCGATAATATTTGATAGCCTACGTGGCGATAATATTTGATAGCCTACGTGGTGATAATAATTGATAGCCTACGTGGCGATAATATTCAATAGCCTATATGACGATAATATTTGATAGCCTATGTGGCAATGATATAATAGCCTGTGTGGCAATGATATAATAGCCTGTGTGGCTAAAACATTTGATAGCTTGTGTGGCAATGATATAATAGCCTGTGTGACAAGAACATTTGATAGCCTGTGTGGCAATGATATAATAACCTGTGTGGCAATGATATAATAGCCTGTGTGGCAATGATATAATAGCATGTGTGGCAAGAACATTTAATAGCCTGTGTGGCAAGAATATTTGATAGCCTGTGTGGTAATGATGTAACAGCCTGTGTGGCAATGATATAATAGCCTATGCGGTAAGAACATTTGATAGCCTGTATGGCAATGATATAATAGCCTGTGTGGCAAGAACATTTGATAGCTTGTGTGGCAATGATATAATAGTCTGTGTTGCAAGAACATTTGATAGCCTGTGTGGCAATGAGTTTTATACCCTGTGTGGCAATAACATTTTATAGTCTGTGTGGCAATGATATAATAGTCTGTGTGGCAAGAATATTTGATAGCCTGTGTGGCAATGATATAACAGCCTATGTGGCAATGATATAATAGCCTGTGTGGCAAGAACATTTGATAGTCTGTGTGGCAATCGCTTGTGTGGCAATGATATAATAGCCTGTGTGGCAAGAACATTTGATAGCTTATATGGTAATGAGTTCTATAGCTTGTGTGGCAATAACATTCTATAGTCTGTGTGGCAATGATGTAATAGTATGTGTGGCAATGATATCTATAGCCTGTGTGGAAATAAAATATAATAGCCTGTGTGAAAATACCAATATTTATAGCCTATATGGCAATTAAAAATGAAAGTCTTTATGGCAGTGATATCTATAGCCTATGTGGCAACAATTTATGATAACATGCGTGGCAATAACGTTTGATAGCCTATGTTGCATTTAAGAAGTAAAACTCTTTATTTTGTACATGGATCTGATGATGAGTTATTTATGTTTAAATATTGTTATGTTATTTGAGATTGA
Source organism: Omphalea diandra (assembly GCA_949677035.1). Lineage (NCBI taxonomy): Eukaryota > Viridiplantae > Streptophyta > Magnoliopsida > Malpighiales > Euphorbiaceae > Omphalea > Omphalea diandra. The sequence continues at coordinate 200 of CATIWR010135737.1, read as the reverse complement.
AGTATCGTTACATATTTACTTACTGAGTATGCAAGCTCACTCTTTTGTATGAAATATTATTTCAGGAATAGTAGACTAAAGATTGCATCCAGTATACATTTTGAAGTTGTTGTCTAGCAGTGTAATAGAGGTTGGGCCAGTATGTAGTCAATTTAGTATTTTAATTTGTTTATCCATGTATGTTTTGTTGTAAATAGTTA
>CATIWR010135716.1:0-12423 GCA_949677035.1 Omphalea diandra | reverse complement strand
AAGAAATCTTTAGAAGAAACAAGGAAAAAAGTCTCATTATAATCTACACTTTCACGCTGTGTAAACCCCTTATCAACCAATCTGGCTTTAAATTTCTTAACTTTTCCTTTAGAATCTTTCTTGGTCTTAAATACCCATTTGCAACCTATGGATTTATTTTTAGAAGGAATTTCCATTAGTTCTCAAACTCCGTTATGATTCATTGATGTCATCTCATCTTTCATAGTATTAATCCAGAAATCAGAACAAACACTATTAACAGCCTCATCATAAGATACAAGATCAATAACATGACCTATATTATAATTATCTTCATCAAGATAAATCTCATAATCATTTGAAATTGTTGACCTTCTTGCCCTAACAGACCTTTTAACAAGTAATGATTCAACTACAACAGGCTCTAGAGGATTATCAATAAGAGGAGGAAGATCAATTGCACCTTCATCATCACCACCTACTTGAACAGGAACCCTTATAATCCTTTCATGTAATAACGGTAAAAGAATGGTTGCAATTTTATTTTATACACTATGAATAGGCGGTTGAGAAATGTCCATATTAGGAACATCCATCTCAAAAAACTTTGCAGTCATAGACTCTACAATCCTTGTGCTAATAGAACTTGTATCCTTTAGAATGGGCTGGGTACCCAATAAAGTAACAACTGGTCATTCTAGGATCAGTCTTTTTCTCATTTGGATTATATATTCTAACCTTAGCAGGACAACCCCAAACATGAAAATGGTTCAAACTAGGTTTTCTACTAGTCCATAACTCAAAAGGTATTTTAGGTACAAATTTACTAAAGACACGGTTCAAAATATAATGGACAGTTTTAATAGCCTCACCCTATAAGAATTCAAGTAAGTTAGACCTACTCATCATACTCCTTATCATATCTTTCAAAGTACGATTGTGCCTTTCAACGACATCATTTTGTTCAGGACTACCATACATGGTATATTGAGCAACTATTCCACATTCTTATAAATATTTAGCAAACTCTCCCATATGTTGACCAGCCTCATTATATTTGCCATACTATTCACCCCCTCAATCAGACCTTACAATTTTAATAATTTTTTCTAATTGTTTTTCAACCTCAATTTTGAAAATTTTGAACATCTCAATAGCATATGATTTCTCCTTTATCAAGTATAAATAGTCATAACGTGAAAATTATCAATGAATGTAATAAAATATTTATTGCCACAAATAGTAGGTGAATAAGGTCCACTAAAATCAGTATGTATAATCTCTAGAAGATCTGAACTTTTATTAGCACCTTTCTTTTTATTCTTAGTCAATTTACCGCTTATACAATCCACACAAACATCTAGATCTTCAAAATCAAGAGAAGGAAGAATGTCATGTTTTACTAGTCTTCCAATTCTTTCTTTAGATATATAACCTAAATGTTTGTGCCACAATGAAAAAATTTTTTCTTTAATTATGGATCGTTTGGTCATAACATTGGCTTCACAAAAAGGTTCGCAATCTCTTGCATCATCCAAACTTAATCTATATAAATTATTTAACAAAACACATTCACCGATCAATTTAGAATCTAAAAACATATTGGCTCTTCTATTATCAATAGCAAAATGATATCCAATTTTATCCAAAATAGAAAGAGAAACCAAATTTCTCCTAAAAGATGAAATATAAAAAGTGTTCTCCAAAACTAGACAAAATTCAGATTCCAAGATTAACCTAACTACTCTTACTTGCTCGACAACTATCTCTAAATTATTTCCAACTCTAAGCTTAGACTCTCATTCATTTGACTTTCGTTTGCTTATGAACCCTTGCAAGGTAATAACAACATGAACAGTTGTACCATTATTAAGCCACTAAAATTTAGTGGCACATCAACCATATAAGATTCAAAGCAAACATAAGCCAAATGAATACCTTTTTCTTCTTTCTTCTTTAGCCAAGCTGTGAATTGATGACAATATTTTCTCTTATGACCTTCTTTATGACAAAAAAAACACTTCACCTTACTTTTGTGGACAATTCCAAAATCTCTCCCTCTCTTGGTTTGACTCTTACCACGCCATTTAAAATTATGATTCCTTTTAGAAGCATAATAATTAGGTTTAAACTTACCTTTATCTTTTTTAGAATCAACCGTAGGTTATGTTAATAGCATGACGACCTCATCCTTTTCTTTCCTAATTTTCTTTTCTTTAGTATCACACTTGGTTATAAAGTGATTAATGGTCCAAGTAGTGTTTTGGGTGTTATAGGTAGTCTTGATTTGACTAAATTCAGGAGGTAAAGTGTTTAAAACTTGGTAAACTACGAATTCATCAGAAATCTCAAGCTTAAGACCCTTAAGTTTGGTTTGAAAGTGAACCATATTTAGAATGTAATACCTTACATTTCCACTATGATTGTATCTCATACTGGTTAACACTCATTAGGGTCTCAGTCTCAGCCTTATTGGATATAAAGTATTTATCTTCTATCGCAACAAGAAAAACTTTGGTAGTAACATCAGTGGGCAAACTACTCCTAAGGTATTCAGGAATAGTCTCCTTATGGCCATAAGACTGAGACGATTCGATCTCTCCCACTTGGCATGTAATTTCTTTTCTTTGATATTGCTTTCATAGGTGGGTTTAACAAACTCATTTTCATAAAGGGCATAATCAATCTCACCCTTTCCCAAGACAAACAAAATGTCGTCTTTCCACCTTTTAAAGTTTGTGCTCGTTAGGAGTTCAATAGTTGCAGTACTATAGTTGAGACTAAAGGAGAATGTTTGCGTAAAACAAAAGCATGTATTAGAATTGGACTATGTACAAAAATCAAATTTATAATTTGCACAATCTAGAAAATTCTAGCATCACTACATATTTCTATTTGGGCAGAACATGCACATGCAATAAAGTTTCTAGTTATGAAGCACACAATTGAGATCACACTAGTTTTGATAAATCTATCCCCTTTGGGCAGACAGACTCTCTAGACTAATGTAAATTTGAGCACAAATAGTTTCATCTCAACAAGCACTCCCCAAATCAATGCATTTAATAACCCCATTTGGGCGTGTTATTATATACATTATTTCGGAATTATCTATTCACAAAATTAAAAAATAACTCTATGAATTTCAATGGATGTCCCACTTTGGCGGCAACACTCACATCAACTCATAAAATTATTATTAATTAGAGATTTATAAAAGCCCAATTAAAATACATACCAAACACAAACATATATTTAAAAAATATACAAGGTACCAAACACAATATACCCTAATTTTAAACACAAGATCATTATCTCATATATGTGTAAAACAAATATTTATTGTTTATTTATTTATTTTTATCATAAAGTCAATGTCACTAAATAATAGACTGATAATTAATTATATATATAAATTACCTAAATATTTATATATATATATATTAATAATTATTGAAATAAAATTAAAATACACTATGATTATCTAAATATTCATCTGCATAAGAAATCAACAAACAATTTAATTAGTTCAGTTGGCAATGCTCAAGGCTTTGAGCCTTGTGGCCGTGGGTTTGAGATCCACGACACGCATCTTCTCCCTACTTTTTTTTTATGTCACAGAAAATTGATCTTGGATCAGACAGGGAGCCTTCGTCAATTTTGTTTGCGCGATATCAACACCATCAACAAACAAGAAACAAACAATCACTTAACTCACAAGATCGAGAGCAAAGCACAACAAATCAACTCTACCACAAATCCTACAACATCACAAACACAGTAACAAGACCACAAAATCAAGAATCATTCAATCTCTAATTTTTTTTTTGTTTCGATTGGTGTATACCGATCTTTGAGAGCAAAATCGGAACAAAAGGAAGGGACAAAAAACTGGGCTATATACCAGTGGAATCCGAAGCCAGATGGAAGTAGGGCCGATTCTATTTGCGCAGCTGGGTTTTGGGACCAAAAAAGAAAGCTTTTCTTTTGTTGTGTTACGCTTTGAATCTAAAGAAAAAAATTGGCAGAAACGGAACGTTTGGTGAACATGGGTTTCGAACCCGCGACCTCTTATGCAAATAACGTGGTCACCAACCGTCTGACCTAAAAGAATAGCTTATGATGGTAGAATCAAATTAGATATATCAAACGTAATTCACTAATTATGGGATGCCCTTACTCTGCCCAATTTTTTTTTAATTAACAATACAAAATATCTAGGGTTCTAAATCATGTACCACATACAAGCTCTGATACCACATGTTGTAATTTAGGATCTAGTACATGAATTTAAAACACCATTCAAAGTTAAGCGGAAACAAGTTGCATACTTGTTTGAGTGGTAATTTTAAAATTGTTCTACGTCATAATTGCGACCATTGAAAATTGAATACTAAGATAATAGGTCAGAAGGGTTGAAAACAAAAGTTAGGTCTTCCTCTCCTTAACTTTCTCACAAGACGGCTGCAATGAGTGTACCAACTAGGGTTAAGGTTATCGTTATGAAGGCAGGAGAGGAGACCTAGCCTATTTATAATAAATTTTAAAAGGCCCTCACATCACAGGTCCATGTTAAAATAGGCCTACACTGACTGTCTTCTATATCGGCCCACTAAAGGTGTCACAAGCTCATAACTCATTCGATCACTATTTTAATTGGGCTTACCCACTAATCAATAAACTATATTATTCAGTATGTTTTATAAATAATTAAAACAAATCCATAATTAATATTAACCTACAAAAATTCTCACATAAGTCAACTGAATACTTTTATTGGGTACATGAGACATAACAAATGAGATACTTGATTAAGATCTCATTATATAGGGAGTTTATAATGTAGTGCCCTTACTAAATAAGGAAAGGAATAAAGTATCCTAAGTGAATTGAATGAGGATGAGCCATCTTTTTCGAGGTGGATAACTATCATGAGCTACGAAGCCCTATATGATGAGTCTTGGACTGAGTTGACCTTGTTATAGGAGGTTAGCTTGACAGATATTGAACTGGCTAGCAATTAACATATTAAGCCTAGTTCATATTAAATAAGGTAATATCATATTTCTCCCATAGACCAAATCTATTTATGTCTCAGTGATAAAGACCATTCAGTCAGGGTTCACAAGCTTTAAGCCAGATACCACCCAAATGGTTTGCTAAAACAGTCGAACTGAGACAATCAGGGACCAATTAGCAACCTACATGACTTTTGAGATAACCAAATTTGAAATTCAAAATTTAAGACAATGTCATTAGATCATCACTGAATTTTACCATATGCCAAATCAATGTTTGGTTGGGCTAAGCAACACTAGCACAAGTTGCTAATCAGGGGAAATGTGAACGATTTGAGGGGGATGCCTTTTTATCGACTTTCATGAATGTGTTGGCCTTTAAAAGTAGACGAGGGCAGAAAGATACCAAGAATAAAAAATCATAAACCATTTTGTTGCTAAGTGATCAAAATAAAAAGAGACTATTGAAGTGAGGGGTTGTTGAAGTGTGCTGATATCAAAACAGAGATCTTGTTGCTCTATAAATCATAAGTATAAATTTTATCTTTAATTGAGAATCTTTCATAATTGCAATGGAAATATCACCCTCATCACCACTGCTAAAACACTCACATAGAAATAGAAATGGTAGAAAAACCAAATAGCAAAATAGAGACAGAATATGAAGTGCCATAGGAGGAGATTGTGAGGAGGGTAGAAGTAGAGAAAATAGAGGATATTAACGAGGAAAAAGATGATAATATATATATATATATATATATATATATATATATATATATATATATATATATAAAGATAAGAACAAAAAATTAGGGAGAATAGGAGAATGACTTGAAAAAAGAGAAATGACCTGATCAAAAGTAGTAAGGCAGTATCAACCAAAAATAGGAATGACTCTTCTCTATTTTTTCTTCAAAAATAAGAGAATCAATTTAGTGGGTACTTATAAAAAAATTCACTATAATAATCTATTCTTTATTTTTCCAAAATGCTACTAAATAAGACAATTTTAATTCCCTACTTCTTTTTCTTTCCTTAGATTTTCTTCTCTTTCCTAAATAAAGTATTAAAGTCTTTATTCTTTTAAATATTTTGATATATCAAAAAAGAAAATATACAAAAGAATTTGAATATTTTTTACTAAACAATATTCAGAGTCTTAATGAGAGTTTTGATGAAATTCTATCTTAACTTAATTATTCAAAGGCATAAAGAGTAATTTGCCCCCTTAACTTTTTGAAAAGGTTTAATTAAGGACAAAATTAACTATACAACCTAATTAGTCCAAATCTTTTAAGATTTGGCTTATTTAAGGCCAAGTAGACAAAAAAAATAAAAATAAAAATTGAGAGTGTTATACACACATTGACATTAGCGGGTAAACTATAAAAATAATAATTATTTTTATAAAAAATAAATAAACAAAATTAGAATTAAAAATTGTCATTCTATCATCTCTATCATCCACATCTTCTTATCTCTATTCATCCACACCTATCCTAATCTCTGTAAACTCAATCACTGTAAATAATCGCCATATCCTAACCACACTTAATACTATTGTTGTTAACACCATTGTCTTTAATTTAAACCCTTCCCATTCACTAATTTCTGTAATCTCAACAATAATTTTTTTTAACTATTCTGGTTTTGGTTTGATCATAACTACCAAGCGCATTGTGGCATTGATTTGTTCATTGGAGTTATGGTTAAGCATGAAGAAGTGAAGGAGAGGCTTAGACGAGCCAAAAAAAACAAAGGATAGATGATTTGAAAGCTGTTAACGATAAAGATCCAAACACAAAAGGAGCTGATGACAAAATATATATCGTAAAGGAAATTGATGCATGCTAAGAGAATTATAGAGAATTAACAAGCTCTATTATTATTCTCATTAGTGTGTTAATTGCTGGTAAAGAATTGAGTTAGGTTTTGCAAATGTAGAATTTATTTTATTAGTTTGTATGCTTTCTTGTTGGATTTTTTTTATTGCCCTTCTTTCCCTCTTCTCATTTATGTTGTGTGTTGTGGTTGATGTTTGTAAGAGATGAGATGGAGAAGAATCAGTGATTGGCATGTTATAAGGTGGGCCTGTGTTGAGGAAATCAGAGTCGATGGCAATGGCGAGGTCATCAAAATAGATCGATAGCTTTTGTGTTTGATATGTGATTAAAGATGGTTTTATAAATATTTAAGAGAGACACATATTGAGAGAGAGAGAGAGAGAGAGTATGAGTTTGCAATTGTGAGAAAAGAGAGATGATTCAACAATTCCATTTTTGTAAAATTGTTCTACAAGCGTGAGTTTGTTCTCTGCATAATTTATTTAATTGTATATTTTGAGTTTGATCTATTGGTATAAGATGAGATCTTTACTGTTGGTGTAAGATGGGATCTCTCCATTGCTAAGCGTCTAGGTTTTCTTCACTTATAGAGTTTCTTTAATTGTTAACCTGGTTTTGAGTATTGAAAGAGGAGGAAGAGGAAGGAGGGACATTGAAGGAGCATTAAAGGCCATTTGAGGAGATTTACTTGATGAAAGAGTAGATTTTCTTGCTCTCGTTTATATATTATATTAGTTAAAAAAAATATTTATAATTAATTGTTTATCACTTAGATGCGTGAGATTTATGTTCCGCTGTCAGATGTAATTTGTCCTCAAATAAGATTAATTCGAAAAGTATTGAACTAATTAGGACCAAAAGTTAATTTTATCCTTAATTGAATCTTTTCAAAAAATTGAAAGGGCAAATTAGTCTTTAAGCCTTATTTAAAATAGAAATTTCAGCCAAATTATTTGACCGAAGGACCCACAATGGAGCTTAACAAAATCCCAGAAACGTCGAGATACTTTTAATCTTGGACAAACGCCAAAGCCTGCTGACTAAGTGGGCTCTTATTTCATTCATGCCATTGAAAATTCATTGTACATCCAATCCAATCATGTTTGTTCCTCATTCATACAGGAGCAGGTAAGGCAAGGGTTTCAATTCCATAACATTGGCTAACTCAATCGTCCAGTGTCTAGCCCAGGAATTCAAGAATTTAAACCTCAGCGACCTATTATTTTCTTTAATTAATTTTATTTTAATTTAAAATAAAACTTTATAATTTTAAAAATGGACTCTAATACCACTATACAATCTCTTATTTGTTCTAATTAATTTCAATTGTATTCATTGTTTTGATCCTTGTATTGTCTCATATCATAAGAAACGAGTGCACATGTAGAATATGTAAAATTAATGAAGTCAACATGGACAAACAATCAATCAAGCACGTCCTTCTTTGTCATTGAGTAGAAGGTTGTTGAAAGTTGATAGAAACAGATCTATAGATCTCAGTATGAATAGAAAATAAAGGTGGCGACAGATTTATAAGTAGCTTTTGATATGTACGGATTCCATGGCCAATATGTCACCTGTCAAATTGTGATTATAAGTGGCAATGCCAAAATCCATGGCCACATGTGGATATGGCCTGCCATCGTTTTAAAATAATCCTACCTGCCAACTTGGACCGTATTTAATTTGGGTAGATAATAGTAATTAGTAGAAAAGATTTTTCTCCTCTGGGAGTAGTGTTGTTTCCTTTCCAAGAATTTTTTGTTTGAGCAAGTAAAATACCCTTTTTAGATGCAAATTTTATGTATAGATGGAAATGTTTGAAAAGAGGAATTTAAATTATTTGAAATGAGAACCAGACAAGGCATCTGAGGCACGGTAGGAGCAACATACCAAATGGTGAGATACCACAGTTCTCATCGTTACTGGCAGCAGTGACCTTTCCATACTTAGGTTAGGCTTACTTCCTGTGACAACTTACCAAATGGTGTGACCAAGAAATCCAAAGTAGGTGCATAATGGTTTTTTGGTGTTATTGTTGGAAAAAAAATTTGAATTGTGTGCTACCATAATTGCTAGAATTACCAAACTTGCAATTAGGAGCAGAAGCATTAGAAATAGCACTATCGCAAAAGCCACAGATTCAGGGTTAGGCAGTTCCAGGAACTACTGCCTTTTGTTGAATTACGTAAATTCAAATCCACAAAGGACAACGATCAGGAAAATTAGAATTAGAAAAGGAAAATAATAATAACAAAAGGAGTAAAATCCAAGTTGAATTTCCTAAGCTAATAAGGAGGACTTGGTTTGATTATTGGAGTTGTGCCGCATTAATTGACTTGTGGTCTGCATAAAGGGGAAAAAAAACGTAAGAGTTATTTTATGTGGTGGTCTTGGTTTATGATGATGAATTGTCGGTGTATTTGAGTTAAGAGGCTTGTGAGTAAAATAATTAAATTAATAATTATAAGTTGGACGTTTGCCCGCCCAAAGCTAATACGTATAGCAGGGCTTGCTGTGGTTGTTGGGTGTGCGCAGCAACGAAATTAAGTCAATTCGATCAGCTAAAAATATCAACAAAATAACCAGCGGCGGCAAATATCCATCCTTTAAAAATGGAATATGAGTAATAAATGAGTCGTTATATGTTTAATTGATATTAAATGGATTGCTTAATATACGAGTAGATATTATGAGTTGAATAAAGATATTATTTATTTAATTTTTTATTCACTTTAAGTTTCAATATTTTTTATATGATTTTATAGGGTAGAAACAAACATATATATATATATATATATATATATATATATATATATTTTATTAAAAATAAATATTATATCATTATTTATGTAAGTGATAAAAAAAATAATTTTTTAATAAAATTTATTTGTTTTAATAATAAAATTATTTAATAATTGTTTTTATCTCGAATGGATTGAAGTCTTTTCTATTCTCGAATGGATTAAAGTCATATAAATTAATTATATAAGAATTAAATAATTTTAATTATAAAGTAATAGATATTTTATTATATTATTAATTTTTTTCATAAAAATAAAGATATATTTAATATTTTAAATTTTTAAATGATATATAATAAATTTTAAAAATAAAAAAATATATTTAATATGATAGTTTTTTATTACATAATATAAAATAATGACATGTGATTATACTATACACAATTATTTAATAAATGAAAATTAATTATGAGATTGAAATTAATAATATATATTGGTTGACTTGATATTTTAACTATTGAATCATAATCAAATTATAAAATGATCCTAGATATTTTTTTATAATTTATAAATAAACATATTTATTTTTATAATTAATAATTTGACTGTAACATCAATAAATTATGCATTAATAAATAATTATATAAATTCTCTACTTTTTTGTTGTTGGTTTTTTTATTGTATTTGATGCAGATAACTATAAATAATGTTTATGTATTTACATATAAATTTTGTTATGTATTTTTAATTTATAAATAATATTCTAATTGTTTGTATATTATATATTTGCTTTAAATTATTATTTTGTATTCAATTTCATTTTGTATAAAGATTTAAATTGATGTAATTTGACATAATAACAAATATACAATTCATATTGATAAAAGAATTCAAATGTTAGCTTTTATATTCTAATTTGAAAATTTAATTTTGATGTTTAATTATAATTTAAAATATTTGAAAGAAATAAATATTTTATAAAGGAAAACAACGTGTAACAACACGAGTTTTTAGACATTGCTATCAATTAAAGATCTTGAGTGAAAATTACGATATTATTTATGTTACTATATTATAATATCATAATTAATAATTTATCATTGAATTAAATAAAAATTATTATTTACTATTAAATTAGATATAATTATATTATTAAATTAAATAAAAATTATTATTTATTATTAAATTAAATCACATTATTAAATTGATCACCGTATAATTCACCGAGATGTTTTGGCACACCTTTATCTCCCAGAAAGTGAACCAGAACTTGATAAAAATTGGCAAGGACACATAGGCTTCCTGGTCTGCGAGCAAAGGAAGAAAGGCAATGAGAATTTTTTTTAGCATAAAAAGTATACCATTTTTTTAAATTGATAATAATAATTTTAAATTATAAATTTTAATTAGATGAATAATATTTTTTTATAAAATTAATTATTTGTTTAATCTTTAAATTTTATGATTATTTACTGTATAAAAAAATAGTTAATTAAAAATAATTTTTTTGGACATAAAAATATATAAAATTTTTTAAATTGACAATAATAATCTTAAGTTATAAATTTTAATTAGATTGATACTATCTCTTTATAAAACTAATTATTAGTTCAATCTTTAAAATTCATAATTATTTAAAATAACAAAAATAATGGATAAAAATATTTATATCTTTAAATTAATATAATTTTATTTTCAAATACTTAAAAATTAAAATAAAGATCTATATTGTATATGAAAGTGACTAATTAAAGAAAATTTTTTTACACATAAAAGGGTATAGAAGTTTTTTTAAATTGACAATAACAAGTTTAAATTATAAATTTTAATTAGATGAATAATATCTCTTTATAGAACTAATTATTGTTTTGTATAACTCTTATTTTTGTTAATTTGTATAACTATTATTTAGTTTTAAATTTGATTTTTCGTCATGTTGTCTGAAATTTACTTTTTCATTCACTTATTAATTCAAAATCATATTAAACAGCTTATATATATATATATATATATAATAATTGTTGAAATATTGACAGCTCTCTTTTCTGATAAAAACAATTTCGATATAAGACCAAAAAAAAAAAAAAAAAAAATTAAATGCCTCAAGGTGAAAAAATTAGTCTTGATCTTATCCGGTAGTACATAATCCAATAATGCATTTTAGTGGGAAGGACAGTAAAGAGGGTTTTTTTTTTTTTTTGAAGAAGAGAATAGAGAGTACTTTTGAAACATAATTACTTTTTTAGTTTTATTTTTGAATACAATTGCAACCAAATTTCTAGAAATTGGAACATAATCATTTATAGTTGAAGTATAATTACATATATCCCACAATCAGAAAAAAAAATCTCTATAATTAAAACTAGTATCATCAATTTGTTTTTTAATATAACTAACAATTACATATAAATTCAATTCTAAAATTACAATATTTTATATTTTTATCAATTTTAAAACTTTGTATTAAATATAATGCTAAAATTGATGCAAATTAAAATTTATAAAATAAATCAAATTAGAATGAGGTACAAATGAATAATCTATTGTGACTTTTTAGAATAAAAATTGAATGTCAAATTAGATATGAGATACAAACGAATAATCTATAATGACTTTTCACCATAAAAATTGAGTTCGCTAAGTAAAACTAAAATATTTAAACGTAAAATACCATTATTCTACTAAGAAATATCATGGTTAGTATGTTTTCCCAAATAATTATTTCTCAATCGCCAGGTGCTGTTACAAGTTGAACCAGAGAGGATCAACTATATAATGGCAGTATTAAATAAACATAACAATTGCGACTAGAAAAATAATATGCATTTGGGAATGACC
>CATIWR010135698.1:0-44794 GCA_949677035.1 Omphalea diandra | reverse complement strand
TATATATACGTACGTACGTATGTATGTATGTATGTATGTATGTATGTATGTATGTATGTATGGTATATAATCAGATTTCAGCTTTTGGCTTCCTATATTATAGTGAGTCAAACATTTGATTTCTTGGCTATCACTCCAATTACCCATGAAATTTTGAATGTAGTTCTTTTGTAGACTTGAATCCTGATCTTTCAAGACAATATGTAGAGTATGTAGTAATTTTGACTCAACCAGCCTTGTTGCCAGCATAGGACGAAGCTATTACTAATTTACTGCTTTCACATTAGTTTTCTTTGCCATAATATCGTGGATTCTATTCTTGAGAGTGGCATTAGCTGGCTTGTAGCTTCTTAAGTTTCCCTAATGTCGAACTACTTCAACTCTTTCATGTGGCAAATTTATGGGAGACTGCATCGTTCCATTGCTACATGCTCTCCATTCTGGATGAATCTGTCACCATCGATTTGGTCCATGTTCATCATTTTTATTATGATCAAACTCCTTCTCATCATATGCAAGTAAAATATGACACAAATTATATGTCACAGGATTAATATTGCGAATACAAGAAATAAAATATATGGCAAAATACAGTTGTGAAACTAGAAATTATTTTTAAGGGGAACTTAGTTTAGTTGTTAGTGATTAGTGGCACGACCACGAGATGGAAGGAGGAGGAGGAGATGGATGGAAAAAAAGGAGAAAATAGAGGAAAAATATATTTTATTTAAAGGGTAATATTTTGTAAGGTCTGAAATATGATATTAGAAAATTTAGGTAACCAATGTTATTTTAAGAATATTTTCTCTATTTTTATGTATATAATTATGAATTTTAATGATTTAATAATAATTATATATATTTTAATGTAATTAAGGATATTATTTAATGTATATATAAGTATTTTAAAGAGATATAATTTTATGCTGAAAAAATTATTATTTTAATTAAGACTATGTTATTTATTATGAATTAAATTTAAACAGTTATATTTAATACATATTTTATATTTATGAAGTTAAATGTAAATGAGTACATGATGATATATAATATTTTTAAGATGAGAATACATATAAAAAATATATTTAATGATTAAAGATTTAAAGATATGAAATTAGTTATTTAAATATGAATTTTATTGAGATTCAAGAAAAATTATGAAAATTGCTTTAAGTTAATATGAACATATGATTTAAATGATTTTAATATTAATTACATTATATGAATTAACTATGTTAGAAGAATCTATGAAATTAACGTAGTTAATATGATATATGATTTTAATGTTAATTATATTATATGAATAAATTATGTTAAATAAATATTTAAGAAATTTAATTAATTTAAATTAAAGATATTAAGTTATTTAAGTTTATTTGAGTTATTGAATAAATTGATTTAATTAAAAATGTTATGTGAATTGATTTAATTTAAAGTATTTAATTATGAGAAATAAAGTTATATATGTGAAAATAATTTTGATTAATTTGAGAAATCAAATTATTTATGAGATATTTGATGTCATAAGAAATAATTAGTTATTGAAGATTTATCATTTAATTTAAGTAAAATTTAATGTTAATTATTTAAATGATAAGAGAATTAATTTATGTTAATTTATGTATTTTACGAAAGTTAATTTAATTATGAATAGAGAAATTTAATTTATATTATAAGAATTTTAGTTATTGATTATTATTATTGGTATTATTTTTTAAAAAAAAAAACTAAATGGAAATGAAATGAAATAAAAAAAAAAAAAGGATAGGTGACGACTGAATCTCTTGCCTTTTTTTTTTTTTGTTACTCAAAACAGTATCATCGTAAGTGATCAAAAAAAAATTTTTTATTTCCCATTTTGAGTGTGAGAAACAAAAAAACCTTTTATTTTTGGGTTCTTCTTCATCCTTTTAGACCTTTCTCTGGTTATTCCTCAGCAATGGTAGGGCTCAACCCTACCCTAACCCTCTTCCTCCATGTTCCTGCCGCGGTCAGGGGGCTAAAGCCTCTCAGCCCAACTTGGTTCTGCCTTTGGCAAAATATATTTTCAAATGCCTAAGTTTTCATCGTTTTTTCTATTGAGCCCTAAACTAATATTTGGTAACATCAAGCTCTCGAACTTTCAAAATTTTTTACCGTCACCCCTTTTCAATATGTCCGTCGCACGTGCATTCACTAACTCATTAAAAGCGCGTGAGAAGCAAAATGAGCAAACTAACCTTTCAAATTAAACACATCAAGCTCTCAAACTCTTATCAAATTTGCTATTGAGCTCCTCAACTTTATCAAATCTGTTATTGAGCCCCTCATTTTTTATAATTATATATTTATATTTATATATTTATCATCTATAATTAAATAAAAATATATAAATGAAATAATTATATGTAATATAAATAAATTATATAAATTATTTTTATTTAATTATAATTAATCAATAATTTTTATAGTATGGATTAGAATTCAAATTTTTTTATTATATTATATTTTTTTAGATTAGTATAAGATATAAATTTAGAAAAGAAGAAATACTACCAAAAAATAAAATTTTCAAAAAGTTGGATAAATTCAATAGTTTTAATTATTTTTTTAAAAAATTGATTGAATCAAAATAAAAAATTAGACATAAATCATATCAACTCAATAGTTTTAATGATAAATTATACATATTACTCTAAATAATAAATAAATAATTATAAAAAATGAGGAGTTAAATAGTAAATTTGATAAAGTTGAGGGGCTCAATAACAAAATTGACAAAATTTGAGGACTCGATATGGCCAATTTGACAAGGTCAATTTGGTTATTTTGCTTCTCATGTGCTTTTAACGTGTTGGCGAACGCACACGTGATAGAGCTGTTAAAAAATGGACAACAGTTAAAAATTTTGAAAATTCAAGAGTTCAATATCATCAAAATTAATTTAAAAGCTTAACAAACAAATGTGAAAGTTCAAAAGCTTGGAGATTTGTTTTATCAAAAGATAAAATATTTATTTATGTCTATGCTTGAGCACCTATGTCATTGATGTCAGAATACTTGTCTCCAAAAGTACATGAATATGAAATTATGGAGTCAAACACCATTGGAGTCTAATTAATCGAAAACAAGCATACACTTGCATATGATAGATACAATGCCAATAAATGAAGCATCACCAACTTCATGAGATAATGTTGAGAAGATATGCAAGAGAAGAGAAATCAAGAAAATGGAACATAATAATTGGATTGTTAGCCTTCCCATATCTTTTAGTGGCAATTATGCTTGATATGTGTAGTTAATAATATGGAATATCCAAGAATCAGGGAAACTAATCTGTTCACGAAAATGCTTTTGGATCAAATTGATCCAAATCAAAATAATGAATGCTATTTTATAAAATATTTTATAATAATGTTCATCTTTACATAAAAATGATATTGAAAAATAAAAAAAAGTCACTGTGATTATTTTTAGTATAATATATTTTTTTACAAAAATTTTAATTTTAATCAATTTAATCTAATTTGCCGTCCTCATTTATTTATACAGTATCAAATCTCCGATATGAATGCACAAAAAAGAAATGAGAGAGTAAAGGATTGGTTGACTGTGGAATCAGTTTATGATTCTTAGGTAATCGCAACTGTCCAATTCAGCTAATAAGTTTGAAAATAGAAAAGTGGAAGAGAAAATTATATAAACAGTCAAATTTTATATTATGATGATATTTGGGGAAATCCTGTGTTGTCTTTTTCTTTTTCTTTTTTATTGTACGTTGTCTTGATGTTGTATTCCTCTTTTTAGAATCAATTTATATTATTCATTTCAATGTTAGAATTAGTGTTAAATTATTATTTATTATTTATTAGATATAATAATTATGTGTCATTATTTTATATTATACTATAGAAAAATACTATATAAAAAAAATCTAACTAGAAAATTAGAAAAATGAATTGTCATATAAAAGAAATTAGAAAAACATAAAAACTAGAAATTTACTGAAAATTTTATAATAAAAGTAAAAATTCAAAACAACTTTTAAACAAGAAAAAAAATTTAAAAAGTAAAAATTTTAAATATGAAGTTAAAATTTAAATTAATTACATTTATTATTCAAAATTTTGACTATAGAAGAGCTAACTACAATATAATAAATTATTAGAAATTATTTCATTCAAAATTTACAAATTTTTACTTAAAATTGTGTTATATAATTAAAAATATAAATTAATAAATAATCATTTTTTATAATTAGATCACACACACGAATGTGTGTGTATATATATATTGCAATTATCTGTTAATTTTATTTTAATTATAATACTTAATATTATTATTTGATTGATTGTTAAAAATTATTTTGTTCAAATTTAATAATTTTTTTTAAAATTATGTTATATAAAATTGAACATATGAAATAATAAATAATCATTTATTACAACTACTTTCATAGATAATTATAAATTTTGAGAAATTTATTTTATTTACTTGACAATAATTTTTTACAAAATAATAATTAGTCAACCAACTAATTAACTAATTATTAATAAAACTAGATATAAAATTTATTATTATAATCATATCGTGCAACACATGGATTTGTGACTAGTGAAATATTTAACAGTTTAAGAATCCATTCTTATATTATTATCAAAGG
The DNA here is from genome assembly GCA_949677035.1 of Omphalea diandra. Classification (NCBI taxonomy): domain Eukaryota; kingdom Viridiplantae; phylum Streptophyta; class Magnoliopsida; order Malpighiales; family Euphorbiaceae; genus Omphalea; species Omphalea diandra. The sequence goes on along the minus strand of CATIWR010135698.1, from coordinate 40,149 downwards.
TAAATTTTTGAATATCACATATTTAATAAAAAAACATTTTCTGGGATTCAAAAATTCTTAAAATTATTATATTTAGCATTAGAATTCTTCGAATCAGAGAAATTGATCGAGGTATATTTCCTATTACTTTTTTTTTCTAAGTTTAATTATTATAGCAAATAACTTCTATATTAGGTAAAACATCAAGCAAAGTTTTTTAATTAAAAAAAAAATTCATGCACGATTTAAAATTTTATAATTACTTATGTTTAACAAATGCCAAACATTCATCTTATATTTTAAAACCATAATTTAATAATGAAAAATATTATTTTAAATTAAAATTGAAATCAAAATTAATTATACATTAGTCAATAATTTAAGTGTTTGTAATTTAATATATTGTTTAAAATATATTTATAAATATTAATAAATTAAAATATTTATTATATAAATAATAATATATTTTAAAATATTTTGTAAATTGTCTATTTTGTAATTTCTCTTAGTATATTTATTTTTACTTGTAGTTTAGATAATTTTACATATCAAATTAGATATTTTAATCACTTATTTGTCAAATAATTAGTTTGATAAATACCAAGTTATTGTTTCAATCAAATTCTAAACTTGACAAATGATAATTTGTCCTCTTAAATACTCTGAAATTGGAATTAATTATATATTTTGTACAGTTATAATTTAATATATTATTTGAAAATATTAATAAAATAAAATATTTATATAAAACAAGTATTAAATAAATAATATTTATTTTTAAAATAGATAATATATGAAAATTACTTTTTAGTCATATATTTTTTTAGTTACTTATTTTGTAGCATCTTTTAATAATTTTTTTTATCTATATTTATAATTATTTATAATTAGGTAGTTTTATATGAGAGTTTTAATCGTATATGTCAAATAGTTAGTCTGACAAATATCAAAATTTTAACTCAAATAAATAGTTAGCCAATGAATGATAATTATTTGTTTAAACCTGAATTTGAGACTAGAATTAATTATATAATAGTTGATAATTCACATTACGTGCTACTATAATTTAATATGTTTTCAAAATGTTAATAAAATAAAATATTCATATAAAAATAGTATTTATTTTAAAATAGGCAATACATAAAAAAAAATTTGCTTTATATTTAAAATAGGCAATACATAAAAAAAATTTCGCTTTATATTTTTAGTTACTTATTGTATAATTTCATTCTTTATTTTCATTTATAGTTATTTTTTAATTAGACGATTTTATATGAAAATTCTAATAGTTTTTGTGTCAAAGATTTAATTTGATAAATGTCAAGTTTTTATCTCAAATAAATAGCTAGCTAACAAATGATAATTACTCTTCTGAACCTAAATCTGAGACCATATATATATATATATATATATATATATATATATATATATATATTGAATATATTATCTAAAATATATTTAAAAAATATTAATTAAATAAAACATTCATGTAAAATATGTGATTAAGTAAATAATATTTATTTCAAAATAGATAATATATAGAAATTATTTTTAGCTTTATATTTTTGAGTTGTCTATTTTGTAATTTCTCCTAATGATTTTTTATTTTTATTTATAATTATTTTAATTAATTAATTTTATTTGAAAATTTTAGTCACTAATGCGTCAACAATTAGTTTGAGAAATATTAAATTTTTATTTCAAATAAACACTTTGCTAATAAATGATAATCATTCACTTAAAGTAAATCTAAGACAAAAATCAATTATATATTAGAGCTATACAGACTCATAGGTATCGAAATGATCCAAATAATCAAATAAAAAATATCCATTGATTTTTTGACTAGTCTCAAACAATATTGAATCAATATAAAAGTTTGTTTATGTAATATTCATACTGAAAATCAAACCAAACTGATCTTTAACCAAATAATTAATTATATATATAAGATCTTCATATTATACAAAATAATTAATTATATATATAAGATCTTCATAATCAATTATTATACAAAATTTATTATTTTAATGCATATAATATATTTAATTAGAATAGTGAAGTACTCTTTCTATACTCATATCCATACTTTATTTGAAACTATCAGATTTATTCATGTGTGCGTGTGTCTATATATATATATATATATATATATATATATATATATATATATATATTAAATGCACAATGTTAGGGATTATATAATTAAACTTATTAATTATGATCTATATCTAATATATTATATTTGAAGAGCTAAATAAACTTTAAAATTATTCAATTTTTTTAGTATTTTAATATTTTTTATTTAATTTTTTAATATAAGATCTTTTTAAATATAATATATATGTTATTTTAGTTAAATGTAATTATAAATGAGTAATTTTGTACTTTATATTTTAATTTTCATATTTGGCAACTATTTGGATAATCATGGATATCCATGAATTATCTGAAATTGTATGAGTATGAGAATAAATTTAATATTTATTACTAAATAAGTATGAGTATAGGTATATGAAAACTTATAATCTTTAAATATGAATAAAGATATAACATATCCATATCCTATCCATTGCAAAATGATGTAGCGCATAAGGAGGGACCATGAGTTCCTGCATCCCAAAACACTATCTCCTGCCCAATCTTGCCAGCCAATGAGCACTTTTATTAGCTTCTATGTGAACATGTTGGAGACGAATAACTTTAATGGTAAAAGTTTAATTGAATTATTAAACTTTAATTTTCATTCTACTTTAATTTATTGACTTATTTTCTTTATAATTTTTATTTTAATGTTGAATTATTTTAGATTTTTATTTATAAAAGAGTTTTAAATTTTTATTTTATGAATTATAATAAAAAAACCTAAAACCCAAAATCAATTTAAAGTAGGAAAATCATATAGACATACATTTAATGTCAAGTACCTTTTGAATTATTCTAGTGATAATGATGAAATGATAGAGTGAGCTTCTAATGAGAAGAAAGGGTAGTGGATACGCTTGCTGGACAGTTGTATTTTGATAAATATTTGTCCTAAAAGTGGTCTTTCAATCAATAATAACTACTTAATATAAAATGAAACAAATATATGAGATGTACTAATGTATGCTTTGCAAAAAATTAAGATGAAGTTGAATTCAGTTTAGATAAAAAGAAGAAACAAACTATTTAGATGAGTTTTTGAAAAAGAGTTCAATGAGAGAATAGAAGTTGTTAAGAGAAAAACTCTTTAATATTATAAATTTTAAGTACTATTTATTTTATACACTTGATCAATTATTAACTTATAATTTCGTTAGACTTTAAAAGATTTGAAAAAAAAAAATTATTATCCTATGCATTTAGTGAGGTTATTAAGTCATTGATCCAAGTTAGTATCAGAAGATTTTATTAATTTATCAAATATTCATTTATTGAACTTTTACTGTAGAGTGAAAATTGCACCATATTTCTTTTTTTAATGATCATATTTATGGAATATCAGAAGGAATTACAATTATTAATAACATATAAACCTTGAATAGGCAGTCCTATCCATGAATACAAGTAATACTGTAACAAAAAAAAGAGATGAAGAATGAAGGAAATCAATATAAGAAGTAATGGCAAGGGGAAACAACCCTTTGTGGTAATCTAAAAACTGTCTATATACAAAGTTATTAATCATATTTATTCTCTTCTGGTCTATAAAGTTGCAGTAAGCGTCCATTTGATTGTTGTATTGGTCTTGCATTCGTATTTGATTCCTGCAGACATTTATCAATCATCAGTTTATATACTCCATATGAAGAAGAAGTTAAGAATATGTAATCAATAAATATGGTGAATTCTACAGTGACGATGAATAATAACCTTTATCTAATTCAACAATGAATTATCAATTATAGTATTATAATGTGATAACATAATCGGTACTGTAGTCTTCACTCAATAAATATACTTACATCATGAACAGCTACTCGAAGCAATCTCACTTGCTCTCTGCTAACAGTCCTCACCTGAAATCAGTAGTAAAGATAAGTTACAAAAAGAGAATTAATAATAATTATTTCTTTTTAATTACAAGAAGACATTTATCAATCATCAGTTTATGTACTCTTTTTTTTTTTTTAGTAATTTGAATATATAGAAGATGAATTTGACGGGTTTTTGATATAAGGGCAGAACCTTTCTAACAATAGTCCAGATAACATTTTCAGTGCAAGGAGGAATGGTAAGAGATCCAATGTATCTATAATACTTTCTGCTGCCTCTCTTGATATCCTTTGGATTAACTATACCCACCATTGTCTCATCTTCTTCATTGCCAGCCACCAATCTTAAACGTTCTGTGAGCTGATGAAGAATAGCAATCAATAAATAAATTAGAATATATGATTAATTATGACTCATGGTCTATAAAAAAAGAAAAAAAAAAGAAAGAGAGAAAATTGGTGGTTGTTTGTGCAATACTTACAGATGACAAGAAAAAGTCAGGCCTTCCTATTGTGTACATAATCCCAACCACAGCAACCCTTCCATCTAGGCTCTCATGGACAATGTGCAGCTCTAAAGTAAAACTGAAAGCAAAATATTTGTGAAGGATTAAAATTAGCTAGGCTTATTTTATTTTTTTTATTTATTTATTTTGCAATGCATTGGAGATGAAGGAAAATGAATTAATTAAGCAGACCTTCTGCCATTGATGGTGTGCTCACTAGGTGTGTGCCAGTGACACTGTCTGAGAATATATTCAGTTCCATTGATTTCAATAGTTCCTGCACCACTTGCCCATTCTAACTGCACACAAGAGAAGAAAAATACTAAATTAGAGATTGTATTTATGAAAACTAATTATGTATTTATGCACAATGCAGGTAAGTATCTATGTAGCTATAGACATAGGAAAAGTAAAGTGAATAAATCATATTGTTTCAATCTTTCAATACAACTAATTATGAGTAGAGTCATAATTTCTTATTCGATTTAAAACTTAATTTAAGCTGCTTGAAATAATTTGATTTGTTGAAAGATTAAAGGATATCTTATCTGGATCTGATCTAATCAATTGATCCGTATATTGATTTGATTTAAATTATTTAAAATAATTAAAATTTAAAATGATGTTTTTTATTTTAAAAATCAAAGTTGAGTGGTTCAATCAGATCCGCAAATCAAAGTAACCTAACTCAAACTAATCCACGATTCAAAGTGATGAACTTGAATTTGCTAAAAAAAAAAAAAAAAGAAACTCTAGATGACCTAATCCGAATTCACATAATCTGACCTTTTCTAATGTTTGATCCATCTAATTGCCTTTATAAGGTCTACTTACACATCTCACCAAACCCACTAACTTGAACTGCAGTGACAGATGATTTGACATTGTGAAGCATTCAAAAACTTCAATTAAGAATATATACATATATTTTTCTTTACTTGGTTCCAGGTAGGCAAGCTGCATTTGCGTGTCTTATAATCAGATTTCAACTTTTGGCTTCCTATATTATATTACGAGTCAAACATTTGATTTCTTGGCTATTACCCATGAAATTTTGAATGTATTTCTTTGGTAGACTTGAATCCTGATCTTTCAAAACAATATGTAGTATTTCTAGTAATTTTGGCTCAACCAGACTCGTTGCCAGTATAGGCCTAAGCCATTACTTAGTTTTCTTTACCATCATATCGTGGCCTCTATTCTTGAGAGTGGCATTAGCTGGATTGTAGCTTCTCTTCAGTTTCCCTAAATGTGAAACTACTTCAACTCTTTCCAGTAACAAATCAATAGGAGACTGCATCGTTCCATTGCTACATGTTCTCCATTCTGGGTGAATCTCTCCCCATCGATCTGGTCCGTTTTCGCCATTTTTACTATAATCAAACTCTTTCTCATCATCTGCATGTAAAATATGATACAAATTATATGTCATACAATTACTGTTGCGAATACAAGAAAATAAAATTCATATGTATGGTTGAGTGCTTATGCCATTGATATCAAACACCAATTGAAGTCTAATGAATGAAAATAAATATATATATATTTGCATCTAACACTGCTAATAATAATGGAGCCTTACCGACTTCTTTAGATAATGTTGGGAGAATATGCAAGAGAAGAGAAATCAAGAAAATGGAACACGATAATTGGATTGCTATCCTTCCCATATATTTTAGTGGCAATTATGCTTGATGTACCGTAATTAATAGTATGCTTGGAGAGGTTTGTAAGCTTATATGGGATATCCGAGAATGAGGGAAGCTGATCCGTTTATATGGCATCAAGTTTCCTATGTGAATGCACCAAAAAAAAAAAAAGAGAGAGAGAAAGGATGGGTTGACTGTAGAATCCATTTCTGTTTCTTACGTAATATGATGTTGACACTTGGGGAAATCCCATGTAGTCTTTTTCTTTTTTTTTTTTTTAATTTAAAAGCTATCCTGACGATGTGTTTCCTGCTTTCGGAAATGAAACGTCTAGCCGTCCATGAATCTACTTCTTACAAACCCGTTGCAATATAATTATAATAATTAATTTAATATTTGTTTTCATTAAATAATTAATTAATTAGTTAAAAAATTATTATCAAGTAAACAAAATAATAAAATAAATTTCTCAGAATTTGCAATTATATGGAAAATTATCTATTAATTTATATTTTCAATTGTATGTGATATAATTTTAAAAAAATTATATAATTTTAAAAAATTATATAATTTTAAAAAAAATATTAAATTTGAATAGAATAATTTTTGACAATCAATTAAAACATAATATTAAATTTTTTATATTAAAAATAAAATTAACAGGTGATTGCACATATATATATATATATATATATATATAAGGTAGGTATAATAAAAAAATCATTTATTAATTTATATTCTTAATATTGCATGACAAATTTTAAGAAAAATTTATTAATTTTAAACTAAGTAATTTTTGATAATTTATTGCACTGCTAGTAACTCTTATATATTCAATATTTAGAACAATCAATAAAATTAAATTTAAATCTTGACTTTTTATTTAAATTTTTTATTTTTTGATTGTTCTAATTTCATATTTAAAATTTGTTTAGAATTTTTATTTTTTAGATTTTTCTAATTTCTTGTTCAATAATTTTTTAATATAATTTTAGCTTTTTGTTCAAAATTTTCATTTTTTAAGTCTTTTTAAAAATTTTTGTTCAGAAAGTTTTTTTTTATATACCACTTAATTTTTCTAATTTTCTATTTATAAATTTATCTAATATAATAATTTTTAAATATAATATAAAATAATGACACAGAATACTATTATACATAATTGTTTGACAAATGACAAATAATGATTTAAAAAGTTTAAGATTGAAATTAACAATGTATATTAATTGATTCTTATATTATTATCACAAAAAAATTGTCAAATATCACATATTCAATAGAAAAACATTTGCCGAATTCAAAATTTTTTAAAATTATTATATTTAGCATTAGAATTCTTACAATATGAGAAATTGATTAGTTGTATTCCCTATTACATTTTTTTCCCTTTTCTAAGCTCAATTATTATAGCAAATTAATATTTATATATGTTGCAATGTATTGCATTCTTTTTATTCTCATATTTGGATTTTTTTTAAAATTTTGTTCAATTGATTTAGGTGTATTTCCTATTACTTTTTTTTTTTTCCTTTTCTAAGTTCAATTATTATAGCAAATTAATATTTCTGTATGTTGCAATGTATTGCATTCTTTTTCTTCTTTTCTTTTCACATAGTTGGCCTCTTTTTTTAAAAAAAATTGTTCAATTTTTTTTTACTAAAGACATTATCAATAAACAGGTGCATAAAATTGCCATAAGTATTAATTAGTAATATGTTGGCAGTGTTAGTTTTTTTTTTTTTTCAAAATTTTTAAAATCTTCATTTCCTCACTTTATTTTAAAGGGTTTCTTTTTTATATTTTAGAAATTTATAGTAATTTTCTACTAAATAGGAAATTATGTTACTATTTTTTTGGAAACAAACTATTAATTGAATTTTAAATTTCTTTTTAAAAGGTTTTCTTATGTATCAATTTTGAAATTTTTAATTATTTATTTTTCAATGGTTGATTTAATAAATAACAAACAGTTATGATAAATAATATTAAATATTATACTAAAATCATAAATAATTTTTATTGCGCATGATTTAAATATAAAAATATAATTACATATATAAGATCTTAAGATAATATCTTCATAAGCAATTATAATATAATACATAAAATATATTTAATTCAAATTTTTTAAAAAATGAAATTTTGATGGAAAATATTAAAATTAATATTGTGACTTCACTAATAAAAACTTTTTCTTTAAATATAAAACTTAGTATAAAAGCATATAAAACAGAGTAGGGAACTTTTCCTCCGTTTTTTTTTTTAATTTTTTAACAGAATAGATTATTTTTACTATATTTATTAATTCTTATTTAATTTTGTATCTCTTTTGAGAGTTTTTGTTTTAGTTTTGTTATTTTGTATTTTTTTGTGAAAGAGTTTGTCTCCTTTTCTTGATAGTTTAGTGGTTTAAGACTGATTATTTAGTAATATATTATTATATATTATTAAATATTATCTCTCAAATTTGTTATGATTTACCATATGAATTTTAGTTCACATTGTGTTTTAGTATTATATCTTATAGAATCTCCTTAATGCAAAGTTTTCGAATAAAATTCATAGTAAAAATAAAACCATGATTTCAAACTAAGTCAATGTATTGTTCTTAATAGTGTTAAAAATCAATTTATATCGATGTCCTAGAATATAAAATTATTTTTTATAAATATCGTATAACTATTTATTAATGAAAATATCTTCTATTATTCAAAAAAAAAAAAACTCCTTTTCTAGCCCTTTTATTTCCATTAAAAATTCTTATCCTTTTTTACCTCTTTTTTCAATAATAATTAAAATTTTCTTTATTTGGGAAAAGAAATAAAGCATAATGTAGAAAACTTTTTTTGTTTTTATGGGAATTACTTTTCCTTTTCCGATTCCTTTATTGCCATTCTTCTTTTTTATTTTTCCTTTATTGCGATTTTTCTTTTTTATTTTTCCTTTAATATTATTTTAATGATCATGTTTGACTAAATAATATGACATTTTAAACTTTTATAACACCTAATGATATCCTTGTCATGCAGATAAAAATTTTGTATGTAAATATAATTAAAATTAATTACGATTTTATAATCTATTATTGTTTTATAAGTTATTTTTTTAATTAGACTTTGTAGAGCTTTATATAAAAAATTTTAATGGCAATTAGTATAATAATTTAATAATAATAAATTATTCGAATAAGAAAATAAGATATCAAATCTAATTATTTATTGGGTATCTTTATCTCACTCTAATAGTGAACTATTTTGATTCGTCTATGTGAATTATATTGCTTCAATCGTTTTATAATCAATGTAACTAAATGATGAAAAAGAAATCTTATCTCTAATCAAATAAAAAAGCAATTACAAATTTCTTCAATTTTTTTTTTAAAAAAAAAAAGCAAGAAAAGGCAATTGCAAATTTCTTCAAAAAATTTTTTTTAAAAAGAAAGATGTGGATGTATTGACTAACATGAATTTCAAGAAATTAACAAATATTTTCTTTGTTCTAAACATATTATCATTTATAATTTTTTACATTATTTAAAAAATTACATTTAATGCTTTGACAAGTTATAATTTATAATACATTCTTCATTTCTATCCTTAATTATATTTAATGAAAAAATAAATGTACTTCAATAATTTAATAATTAATGAGGATAAATTAGAAATTTTACTATAATTAATGAAAGTGGCAACACACACACACACACACACACACACACACACACATATATATATATATATATATATATATATATATATATATATTGAGAATAATAGAAGATATTTTTATTCATAAATAGACATACGACATTTACAAAATAGAATAATCTTATGATTTAGAGTTTTAATCTGAAATATATCCTCAATATTATTAATACCTGCAAATTGGCTCAACACTGAAATTATGATTTTATGTTCAACATAAATCGTTTTTGACGACTCTATATCTTTTTCAATTATGAAGATCTCCACCAGATATAGTATTGTTACTCGATATGAACTGAAATTTATATAGGACGCTAGAACAAATTTGAAAGATAGTATCTAATAATATATCATCATATATTACTAAATAATCAATTGCAAATCACTAAACTCTAAAAAAAAAAAACGACAAAGACTGTCACAAGTATGAATTTCAAGAAATTCATATTTCCTTTGAATGTAAGATGTGAATGTGTTGACTGATATGAATTTCAAGAAATTAACAAATATTTTCTTTGTCCTAAAAATATTATAATTTATAATTTTTTACATTATTTAAGAAATTACATTTAATGTTTTGACAAGTTATAATTTGTAATATATTATTCATTCATGCCCTTAATTATATTTAATGAGGAAATAAATATACTTTAATAATTTAATAATTAATGAGGATAAATTAGAAACTTTAATTATAATTAATGAAAGTGGCAATATATATATTTTTTGAGAATAATAAAAGATATTTTTATTTATAAATAGGTGTATGATAGCTATAAAAGAAAATAATCTTATGATCTAGAGAATCAATATGAAATCTATCCTCAATATTACTAATACTTACACATTAAATCAACTCTGAAATTATGGTTTTATTTTCACCTTGAATCTTCTTTAATGACTTATTATTTATGGAAATTTCCACCAAATATGATGTTATTGTGTGATGTAAACTGAAATTCATATAGTATGCCAGAACAAATTTGAGAAATAACGCTCAATAATATATCATTATATATTACTAGATAATCAATTGCAAAACACTAAAATTCTCAAAAAAAAAAAAAAAAGATAAACACTCTCACAAAGAGAAATAAATGACAAATTCAAAACAAAAATTCTCAAAAGAGAGATAAAATAAAATAAAAACTAACAAATAGTATTAAATAACTCACTTTATTAAAGAAAATAAAGATAAAAGAGACTTGCTACTAGTAGAATATACTAATAGTAGCTCCAAAATATATTACTAAATAATTAATTACAAATCACTAAAATTCTAAAAAAAAGACAAAAACTTTCGTAAAGAGAAACAAAATGACAAATTCAAAACAAAAATTCTTAAAAGAGAGATAAAATAAAATAAAAACTAACAAATATGGTAAAATAACTCATTTTATTAAAGAAAATAAAGAGAAAAAAGGTTTGTCACAGGTATAATATACTAATGATAGCTCCAAAATACTAAAAAGGAAGAGTTATTTTCATATAAAAGAGATTTTGATATGTTCTTTTGCATTCTATCATAACGTCGATAAAAAAGATTTGAAAATGGATTGAGACATTTAAAAAAAATAATGAAATTTTTTTTGAGAAAGAGAAAGTGTAAGAATAAATCAAATTTCATTAAGAAACAGTTGTCCCATAATAGTAGCTCCATATCATGGAATTAATTTGAAAATATTTTAATGCAATAGATTATAGCATAAATTTGATACATATATATACTGAGCGATAGTCAAATAGATATGATATGTATAAAGAAAGCAATTACCTCTATTGTTTAAATATAATTACTTTCCATTCATATTTTCTTTATTAGTATAACTGCAGTATATTTTCCAATTTATCTTATTCAATATATAGATAATTATTACTCACATCATTCAAAAAAACTACTTCTTAGTGATCATGAAGGTTGAAAGATCAAGTTCATTGATTGAGGGATATGATGGAGTATCATGGTTTGAAAAAGAATTTTTTTTTTTCGATAAACAGATTAGAATTTATTAAATTAAACCAGAAAAAACTTAACTTGAGTTGATCATCTAATCCGATACAGCCAATCTAGCCCAAAGCCAGTTAAGTGAAAAAACCTAGTAGAGTACAGAAATTAGAGCCAAAGTAATTCACTCATACACCAAAGAGCCGATTACAGAAGTATTCAACCTGAAAGTTGCAAGAGCGTCAAAACCAAGAGAGGAAACTTGGGTTCTCACACCTGTAAATACCAATATGTCCCAAAACAAAGATAAAGACTCGTAACTGAACTTTTAAATCCTCGCCACAAAATCGTTGGACCTCGCATTACCTTATCTTGCCAATGCATCAGCCATGTAGTTGTTTTCTCTTTAGTTATGAACAAAGTAGACATTGTTAAGTTGCCCTTTTATGTTTTCTATCAGGCAAAATTCAGCCTGCAATTGCCACGGCCTCAAATCATTTAAACATTTAACCCAAGATATAGCATTTAGAGAATCTGATTTAATAATGAGCTTAGACCAATTAAGGTTCGACTTCTCGAATGATAGTTGCAACACTTTCCTGATTGCTAACAATTCAGCAGCATTTGAAACCATCATCCCACAATGAATTGAAAATAAACATTTTACCGCACCTACATGGTCCCTAAGCACAACCCCCGCTTCTGCCAAGCCAGGTTTTCCCAGTGAGGATCCATCTACTTTCCATTTGAGTTCTCCTTGTTTAGGTGCCACCCATCCCTTACACATAGGCCTTTGATTAGCTGACTTTTTATGCTTTTTTATAGCCTCAACAGCCAACCATAATTCTTGGTTTTAGAGCACTCGTCCATCTCCAAGAGCCTCGTGCCAAGATTCTGCTCTATAAATGATTAGGAAGAACAGTTGATCTGTTTTAAATGAGCTACCATTAAATACTAAGTCATTTCTCTCAAGTCAAATAGACCATAAAGTTGCAAAAAAGAAGATCATCCATACTTTTCTTTGCAAGGAACTCATTATTAGTAATTCCCATTGGGCGAAAGGATTACGTAGTGTAGCTGGGCAGGCCCACTCAACACCCCCACCAAAAGGCTCATTTATACCAAATGGTTCTAGCTACTGGACACAACACAAAAAGATGCTCTATTGTTTCCAATTCTTGATTGCAGAAAGGACAATTGCTGCTCATTCTATCAATCATGTTCTTTTTAAGCAAAAGATCTTCTATGTTTGATTTGTTCAATAATGCCATCCAAGTAAAAATTTCGACTTTGGAAGGCGCTAAACTACGCCCAACATTGGCCGCAGATGAAACAGAGCTAGTCAAAGGCAGATTGGGCACTGTTGAAGAAGAAGAAGAAGAAGAGGAAGTAATGTTGTTGATTGATTGACTAATATTGATCTATCAGTAAAAGAAAAAAAAAAAAAAGGAAAAGAGAAATATACAAATAGCTAAATATGAGCAGTTAGATTTCTTCATATGGTTATGGCATTATTATTTTCATGGTATCCGGTTTCTTCGTATTTCTATGCTTTTAGGAATATATATTCCTATATTTTAGGAATAGATTCTTAAAAATTGTAGTTTTTCTATTTAGAAGTTTTTAAAGTTTTTTTTTAAATGATATGCTAATTTATTTTAGTATAAAATAATAATGACATGCAACTATATTTTTAATTGACATGATAATTTTTATGTAGACCAATAGCACATAGTTATATTATATAATTATTTAATCAATAATAAATAAATATATAAAATTAATTTTTAGACTAGTTAATAATATATATTGATTGATACTACCAAATAATTCACATTTTATGTGACTTTAATTTAATATGGTATTTTAAAATATTAAAAAAATAAAATATTTATAAAATATATAATTAAGTAAATAATATTTATTTTTAAAATAGATAATATATAGAAATTATTTCATGGCTTTATAATTATTTAGTTGTCTATTTTATAATTTTAGTTAATGATTCTTTATTTCCATTTATATTTTATTTTTATTTAGATAATTTTATATGAAAATTAGTTAATTAGTTAGAATGATTAAAAACAAATAAAAATAATAATTAAATTTAATTAATATTTTGTAGAAGTTATTATTAAAATAAAATAATAAAATTTTTTTTTATCAATATTTGTCATTATATATAGAGGTAATTGTAATAAAAGATTATCTATTAATTTATATCTTCAATATTATATAAAATAATTTTAAAAAAGTATTAAACTTGAATAATGTAATTTCTAACAATCAATTAAATAAATAATGTTAAGAATTTTATAATAAAAATAAAATTAATAGATAATTGCAAACTAGATATGCATATATGAGGTAGTTATAACAAAATAATATCTATTGATTTATATATTCAATCTTATGTAATATAAATTTAAGAGAAAATTTACTAAATTAGAATAAAATAATTTCTAATGATCTATTATGTTGCCGCTAGTCCTAGTATACTTAAAATTTTAAACAATTAATGAAATTAATTTAAATCTTGATTCGCTATTTAGAATTTTTATTTTTTAGATTTTCTAATTTTATGTTCAAAAATTTTATATGATCTTTAATTTTTTTTTAGAATTTTTAATTTTATATTTAGAATTTTTTTATAATATTTGATTTTTTAATTTTCTATTTAATTTTTTTGATATGATAGTTTTCAGTAACATAATATGAAATAATAACATATAACTGTATTATACATAATTATGTGATAAGTGACAAATAGTGATTTAAAACTAACGATGAGACTAGAATTAATAATATAATATAAGATGTAGAATTTTTTGATATAGTAATTTTCAATAATATAATATAAAATAATTACATGTGAATGTATTATATATAATTATTTAACAAATAATAAATAATAATTTAAAACTAATTATGAGACTAAAATAAAATATATGTATCCATTAGAAAAACCTCCTATTCTTATAAGTTAATTTAACAATGAGTCAACTTTTTTTTTTTTTAAATATACTTTTATCTAGATGCTATTTGAAATAAAAATTTATATGTTTTGAATAGACATGATAATTTGTGATTCAATTTAAAATTTTAATTTAAATTCATTTGAAAAAAGTTGATTCGAGTGAAATTAAAGAAAATTTGATATACTATTCAACTCGAATTGATCAAATCTTGATTCAATATATGAATTGATCTAAATAAATGATAATTTATTATTTAAAAATTAAAATTATGAGTAATTCGACTTATCTGAAATATAAAAAAATTAAAATTAAAATTATGAGTAATTCGACTTAATCTGAAATATAAAAAAATGACTTAAAATGAGATTCCTTTTAATATATTAACCTAATAATCTAATTTTATCCACTCATAATTCAAAATAATTCAATTCAAATATATTTTAAAAATTAACTTAAAAATAATTAAATCTAAACCGACCCACTCAACCGGTTTGCTAATTGGTAGTGTGCTTGTTGAGCAAGGCATATGCCCAAGTATTTTTGTATTAAGGCGGCCATATCGCATCCTTTTTTCTTAATTGTATCAATCCCTTTTTTTTTTTTTCCTAAATGCATTTCTTCCATTTCTTTATTATGGAAATGTGTGTGACGTGTGATAATGTGTTGGAAATTTTCCGGTTCTTATATGTTTAATTAATAACGAGTCAAAACTTTTTCTTTTGGTAATATCCTTTTGTTTAGATGCTACTGAAAAAATATATTTGAAATAATAATTTATTTGTTGTGAATAGAGTGATAATTTTTTATTCAATTTGAAAATTTTGTTTGAATTTATTTAAAAATGATTTGATGTTAATTTAAAATTAAAAGAGATTTAAAATGATTTAATTTGAGATATTGTTTAATTTGAATTGATCTAGTTTTGATTCAATCTATGGATTGATTGGATTGAAATTATTTAAAATATTTAAAATTTATTCAAAAATAATTTTTTTATTTTAAAATCAAAATTATGAGTGATCTGATTCGACTAAAAACTCAAAAAAAACACTGAAAATGAGATTTTTTTTTCTTCTATATATTGACCTGATAATTCAATTAGACCTTTCCATAATCCAAAATGATCTGATTCTAAATAAGATGAAAATTAACCAAAGATAATTCCAGCTTTCCATTAATCTCTAATTTATTAACTATTTCCCTAAAAAATAACTATTATATAATTTCTATAAAAACAATTAATTATACAAGTCTCTTTAATAGATACATTCAAATAAGCCTTATTTTCATTTTCTCTAACCAAAACCTAGGGATTTTTTTTTAAAAAAAAAATTATTATCATGATCCCTACATGTAAGTTGAAAGAAACTTCCATGGTAGGAAACTTTCTTATAAACTTCCACCTGTATAATAATAATAATCTTAACATTTGTTTGTTCGAGGGATTGAGTGTTTCTGAGTTATTCGTGACAAAATAAATAATATTTTTCTTTTGATTAATTGACCCAAAAAAAGAAACATTAATTTATTAATTATCAATTAATTAATAACTTATAAATTGTAACTTCCAATCCTTCAAAGTTTGAATAATCATGTATTTTCCAATCCTCACATTATGAAATTTCATTTTCATAGTAACAATTTGAATCGATCACCTGTTATTTTTTTTTTCTTTTTAAATGTGAGGCACAGCAGCCAAAGTCGAGTAGAATTATTTAAACTCAGAAATCAAGAATTCTTTGAAAAAAAATCTAGAACTATGGACATGATATCAGCCATGAGGCTGAACTCGTAACATTTTGAATGAACTAGCCATGGAAATTATTATATTATATTATATGTAATATAATACAATATAATTAAATTATATTTGGACTCGTTCCTGGTTCAAACTCTTGATCTGTCATCTTTTGTCTGGACAGAATATGAGTCGCCTTCACACACGTCATTAGTTTCCGAGTCAATTGAAGGACCATACATGTAATCAGTCATAACACGTAATGACCATTGTGGAAAATGTAATGTAAAAGAACCTGCTTGTGATGGAGAAACCAAATCCAAAATGTCACTTATATATATATATATATATATATATATATATATATATATATGACAACAGTAAACATTTCTCAGGTAAGAAAGAAAGAAAGAAAGAAATGTAGCAAAATAATTATGAATTCAGAATTTGAAGTGGTAATGGAAGGCAGAATGGAACTCAACTACCAAAGAGCCATGAAACGACTTTCTCGCTTTCTCTTTGTTTTTTTTTTTAAATTTTTTTTTACTTTTTTGCGGTTGAAGAATTTGGCCATTTTTTATACATAAATTTCTTGATGAATTGTTTTTTTTTTAAATTTTTACTTTTTTGTTGAGGATTTTTTTTTTTTTTTTTTTGGAGGATTGGCTTAAACGATTTTGAATCCAACCTATTATCAAAGTCCACTTAGTAAATCTGCTTGAGAAACAAAGTATGAGTATATGAGAATAAAGTAAATGACATATCTGGTGTGATCTTTTATTAATAAAAATTCTAATAAAAAATGTCCTTTTTTAATAAGAGTTAACTTTCTAATGATAATTATTTTTCTGATTAGAATGAATCATGGGCTGAAAAGTTATATATGGACTAAGCCAACGCTGATTGTAAGTTGAGAATCCATTATAAACCGAGCTACACTCATAATTAGTTGTGCTGTTGAGGTTTGTAAGGCCAAATCAGACCTTACATTTGATCGAGTTTAGCTCATTTTTATGAAGATAATATTAATATTGGCTAGAGTTGCACTCATTGAAAGAATTTTATCGTTGACGACTTTTTAATTCAATAATATTAAGCTCACACCCAAAAAAGTACGAAAATATCTAACTCAAATGTGAAAAAGATAATGGGTAGGTTTATGGATTATGTTATAAGTTGCAGGTTAATTGATCATAACTTATACTAATAAGCTGCCATACGTGGACGATAAATAACGTGGTCCATATTTACAATCTTATTTTTAGACTCTATATTCCATAAACAAAAAACATAAACTCTATATTCCATCCAAAAGCATAAACTCTATAAATATTTACAATTTTATTTTTAGACTCCGAATCATTACAATTTTCTATCTTTCTCCTTGGCACTTCTCATTTTAAATTATTTTAGAATGGAGTTAAATTCAAACGGCTTTCCTAGGTGGAGTTAAAAACTGCCACCCTAATTATGCTGAGTATAAAAAAGAACATCCTCTAGAAGTAAAAATAAAAATAAAAAAATTATAGCAATGGGTTAAACCAAGGTTATATCTCTCCGTCAGCCAATTAATACTATCAATTACTCTTAAAAAGCCTGTAGAATATTTAGGATTAATGCACTATAGACATGCAATGCCCCTTTTGAATTATTCTAGTGTGAAAATGAAGCAATGATCGAATCACCTATTGATGAGATTGTTGAAAGGGTAATAGATGTGCTTGCTGGACAATTGTAATTTGCTAAATATTCCTCCATTCGATCACTTATTAATTTATAATTTCGTTAGACTTTAACAACTTGAAAAGAAAAATTATCCATTTAAGACATTAATCCAAGTTAGTATTAGAACATTTTATATTTGAGGGAAATTAATATTAATCTATCTAATATTCATTTATTGAAGTTCTACTATATAATGAAAATTACATTATATGTTCTAATGATCAGATTTATGGAACAGCAGAAGGAATTATAATTATTAGTATATAAATCTTGAATAGGTAGTCCTATCCATGAATACAAGTAATATCATAATAAAAAAAGCAATGAGCAATGAAGGAAATCCATATAAGAAGTAATGGCAAGGGGAAACAACCCTTCGCAGAAATCTAAAAACGTCTATATACAAAGATATTAATCATATTTGTTCTCTTCTGGTCTATAAAGTTGCACTACGCGTCCATTTGTTTCTTGTATTGGTCTTGCATTTGTATTTGATTCCTGCAGATATTTTTCAATCATCAGTTTATATACTCCATATGAAGAAGTCAAGAATATATAATCCATAAATATACATACATCATGAACAGCTACTCGAAGCAATCTCACTTGTTCTCTGGTAACAGTCCTCACCTGAAATCAGTAGTAAATGGGTTAACAAGTTACAAGAAGAGAACTTATAATAATTATTTCTTTAAATAAGTCAAATATATAGAAGAAGAATTTGATGGGTTTTTGATATAAGGGCAAACCTTTCTAACAATTGTCCAGATAACGTTTTCAGTGCAAGGAGGAACTGTAAGAGATCCAATGTATCTATAATACTTTCTGCTGCCTAGCTTGATGTCCTTTGGATTAACTATACCCACAACTGTCTCATCTTCTTCAGTGCCAGCCACCAATCTTAAATGTTCTGTGAGCTGATGAAGAATAACAACCAATAAATAAATTAGAATATATGATTAATTATGACTCATGGTCTACAAAAAAAGAAAAAAAAAAAAAAAAGAAATAGAGAAAATTGGTGGTAGTTTGTGCAATACTTACAGATGACAAGAAAGAGTCAGGCCTTCCTATTGTGTACATAATCCCAACCACAGCAACCCTTCCATCTAGGCTCTCATGGACCATGTGCAGCTCTAGAGCAAAACTGAAAGCAAAATATTTGTGAAGGGATTAATATTAGCTAGTCTTATTTTATTTTATTTGTTTATTTTGTAATGGATTGGAGATAGAGGAAAATGAAATAATTAAAGCAAACCTCCTGCCATTGATAGTGTGCTCACTAGGTGAGTGCCAGTGACACTGTTTGAGAACATACTCAGTTCCATTGATTTCAATAGTTCCTGCACCACTTGCCCATTCTAACTGCACACGAAAGAAGAAAAATAAATTATAGAGTATATTTATGAGAACTAATTACGTATTTATGCATATATTATAAGTAAATTTATAAGTGTAAACATAGGAAATGTAAAATAAATTAATCATATTATTTCAAACTTTCAATAAACCTAATTATGACGCTTTGCTAATGGTTTTACCCTTCTAATTGCCTTTATTAGGTCAACTTTACAGATCTCACCAAACCAATTTGAAGTGTAGTGACAGACAAAATAATTTGATATTGTGAAGCATTCAATAGATTATTATTATTAGTATTACTACTTCTTTTTTGAAATCATCATCATCATCATTATTATTATTACTTTTTTTAAAATTATTATTACTTTGGTTCCAGGTAGGTAAGCTTGTCTTATAATCGGATTTCAACTCTTGGAATATTGTGAGCCAGACCGTTGGTTTCTTTGGTTATTACTTCAATTACCCATGAAAATTTGAATATAGTTCTTGATAGACCTCATTCCAAACAGCACAATAAGAATGTAATGTATATGGAATATGTAGTATAGGTCTAGTTTTTTTTTTTTAAAAAAAAAAAAAGATTATTCCACATCTTCAATATGGAATATTGCCTCCATCTTACATCCATTTATTATATTCATGTTTGGTCAATATATTATAATTATATTAGATACCAAATGTACATATCCAGGTGCATGTGAGATTATCAGATTTATTGGAAGTAACTTCACCACACTTATATGCAAGGGCAGACAAAAGGGGGCAAGTGGAGGCCATTACTTCAGATCTCAGAATTTTTATATATGAGTTTCATAGTTTTATTTTTAACTAATTAAGATCATCTAAAAAAGTTTTATCAGTCTGTAAATGAGATGATTTTTTTTTTAAGTTTTATTATTTTAAAATTTATTGGTTGATTAAAAAAATATTTTACTCTAGTCCATAAGATTTACATTTTATTTAGATACTTAAATATTTCTATATATAAAATTAAACACTCAAAATTTAGTGAAATATGCATTATAAAGTATTTCTTTTATGACAACTAAAAGTCATGAATTTATAAAAATTTTTGTTTTGAATAGTTTAAAAATATTTATTTTTCATAATTAAAATCACTAAAACTACATAAAAAAATTCACATTTTAATACTGCTAAAATTTTTTAAATTTACTAAAAAATATATATTTTTATAAAAGTAATTTTTTTCTTAATAAATTTAATTAATTTCACAAATTTCTTCTAAATTCCATTTACCATAAAAAAAAAATAAATTTTCTCATTCCCCCAAAATATGAACGCCGTCCATCCCCTTAAATTTACTACTTTAAGGATAGTTTCTTTACCATCATATCGTGGCCTCTATTCTTGAGAGTGGCATTGGCTGGCTTGTAGCTTCTCTGAAGTCTACCTAAATGTGAAACTACTTCAACTCTTTCATGTAGCAAATCAATAGGAGACTGCATCGTTCCATTGCTACATGCACTCCATTCTGGGTGAATCTCTCCCCATCGATCTGGTCCGTTTTCGCCATTTTTACTATAATCAAACTCTCTTTCGTCCTCTGTACATAAAATATAGCACAATCACATAATTAATTATTATTGCGAATGCAAGAAAATAAAATATTTATTATCAATTTAATTTCTTCATATATATGCTTGATCACATATGTCATTGACATGAGAATACTAATCTTCCAACCATGAAATTATCAAAAACAAAAATAAACTTGCATATGATGCCAATAAAATGAAGCCTTACCAACTTCTTGAGATAATGTTGGGAGGGTATGCAAGAGAAGAGAAATCAAGAAAATAGAACACAACAATTGGATTGACAGCCTTCCCATTTCTTCTTGTTGCAATTATGCTTGATGAACCTAATTAACAATGGTTGGAGAGGTTTTTATAAGCTTATTATATGGTATATCCAAGGAGGAGAAAAGCTAATCTGCTTTTATAACATTAAATCTCCAATATGAATACAAAAAAAAAAAGATTAGTTTGACGGTGGAATAAGTTTCTGTTTCTTACATAATCATAAGTGTCCAATTCAGCTAACAAGTTTGAAAATAGGAAGGCAAAGGAGAAAGTTATATAAACAGTCAGCCTTTGCTTATTAATTAATGGTCATATGCATGATGATGACATTCAAGAGAAGAAATCCCATGTGTTTTCACGTTTGGCGACTGTTTTGAATATATTATTTAAGATATTTAAAAATATTAATAACATTAAAATATTCTTTAAAATATATGTGATTAAATAAATAATATTTATATTTTAAAATAAATAGCATATAGATGCTATTTTTATATTTTTAATTATTTTTTGTAAAGCTTTATTTTTTTTAATTTTGTATTTTGCAGTTTCTTTCAATAATTCTTTAGTTCTATTTGTAACAGTTTTTTAAATATTATTTTTATTTATTTAAATTATATAATTCTATATGACAATTTAATAGGGATCTTATTCACTTACTATTTGTCAAACTAATTGCTTGATAAATAAATAATTAAGGTCTCTACTAGTTTGATACATAACTTATCTAATTATAAATTATAAATAAAATAAAATGTATTAATAAAAGGAATTATGAAATAGAGAATTTTATAATAAGGCTAAATAATAGTATGCATATATTATCTATTTTAAAAAAATATATATTATTTATTTAATTGCGTATATCTTTTATAATCAATATTTAATTTGATAATATTTATAAATTTACTTTAAATAATATATTAAATTATATCTTATTCAACCTAGTTAACTTGATAATTAATAAATTTTTTTTATCTCAAATAAATTATAACTTATTGACAAGGTATAGCTATTTCAATTAGATAGTTTTAGGTGATAAATTACAGAGATTTTATTAGTTTATATGTCAAATAGTTAAGCTTTTATTTTAAATTTAGGTGATAAATTAAAGAGATTTTATTAGTTTATATGTCAAATGGTTAAGCCTTTATTTTAAATAAATTTTTATTTCAAATAAATTTTAAGATCAAAATTAATTATGTATATATTGATTAATTATTGTCAAAGGTAAATATTTGAATGTCACACATTCAATAATAAAAAAATTGCTGGGATCCAAAATATTTTATAAAAAAAGACATAATACATTTAGCATTAGAATTATTAAAGTTCTATCTCTGATTGGGATTCTAGAATATTAAAAAAAGATTTAGGTGTACATTTATATATTTTTATTAATTGTATACTTCTTCTACTTTAATTATTAAATACTAATGTAATTATATCACAAATTTTTGTCAGCCCCAAAAATTAGTTTCTGATTTCGTCACAGGCTGGGATCCAAAATATTTTATAAACAAAGACATAATATATTTAGCATTAGAATTACTAAAGTTCTGTCTTGCATTGGGATTCTAGAATATGAGAAAAAAGATTTAGATGTAGGGTGGCAAAATCTTTTATTTGAATATTTACTCATTGATATTATTGAAAATGGGATGTATATGTACAATGGTGGGTGGGTTTGGTGCGTTCTTGTTGAGCAAGGCACGTGCCTAATTATTTTTGTGTATATTAAAGGGACTATATAAGTTATGGCACCCTTTTTTTTTTTTTTGAAGTTATAACACCCTTTTGTCCTGGTTAAAAAAAAAATGACACCCTTTTGTCTTAATTATTTTAATTATTTTTTTTTATATTAATTTGATCCCTTTCTTTATTATTTCTGACCTAGCTATCTCTGATAGTTATCCTTTGTGTTAAGTTACTAACAAATGGTAGTTGAGATTAATTTTCTAAGAGTCTTGATTAACATAATTATTTAAAAACTGTGACTGATTTTTTGTCAAAGAAAACGCGTATGGTGTGATGATATCCAAGAAACAATAATTTTTCATAATAATGAGTCAAAACTTTTTTAACAATAATTTATCGGTTAAGTTTTTGCAGTGTACACATTATCAAATATTCATTACAGTACATTCGAATTGTTTTAATCAATATATAATTAAAATGATTAATTCTTTTTTCCCAAAATGACAGTTTCTTTAAATGAATATAAGCTGCAAGCTATACTCATAAGATATTTTTATGACCATGCAATACACTACATCCCTGTATATAACCTGCTTGAAATGAATCATATAAAAGAAACTAAAAAATTATTTTTATTAATAAATTTGTTCATTCTAATAATAAAATTCTTTTTATTTAGAATAAATCTTAAGTTCATAAAATTATTGATACAATTTTTTAGTTTTGTTATTGAATTATTCTTTTTAAAATGAAAAATTAAATCTTTTAAATATAGTTTTTCTAAGTAAGAAAATTATTAAAATGTTAATCTTTCAAATTATTTCAAAATCTACATTTCTGAAGAAAGAAACTTTGTGATAGAAAATGAAATTCAAATTGGGGTCTTTCATTAATAATACTAAACTTCCTTCTATATAATAATACTAATCATCAATCTATATATATATATATATATGTATAACACGTGTAACATCATCTTTTGAATAATATAACCTATAACATGTACTTTCCAATCCCCACAATATAAAATTTTGTCTTGTTACCAACTCTTTGAAATACAGACTAATTTACCCAAAAAGAAAAAATTGTGAGGCACAGCAGCAAAGTCAAATAGAACTATTTCAGCTGAGAAATCTAGAACTTTTTTTAGCACCTTCTTGGAAAAATCCAGAAATACAGTACAAGATATTAAACATTGTCAAATTTGTATCAAAACATATAACTATTGTCAAATTTGTATCAAACCGTACAGCTACAAGGAGATCACAAACCATTAATGACCTTCTAACACCATTCTTTTGAAAATTGGTGCTATCGGAATTTGGAAGGAAGAAATTATTAGGGGTGTAGATATTAAATTTTTTTGTTGCTAAATTTGATTTTTTTTATATAATCCAATAATGATAATTGATAAAAATATATTTCTTAGAAATAAAGGTCGAAATTAATTATTTAAAATATGCAAGGAATGAAATAAAAAATAAATAAAACTATTCTAGCCCAAGATTGCTAAATACTGAAACTCAAAAGCCCAAAATATATAAATTAAGTTCAGTCCACTTTGTGAGCAGACAATATAACCTACCCAATTAGATTAGATTAATGTGGCTTTATGAGAAAGGAAAAATGAGTAATGAGCAAGAATAACAGCCATAGTCAAATTAGCACATCTTGACGGTAAAAAAAAAAAAAAAAGAAGCTACAGTACTAATATCTTGTAGGACAAGATAAATTTATAATATAAATAAGTAGAAGAACATTAAATACAGGATTAAAAAAAATTAGAGATAAAAAGAGATAGAAAAGAAATCAAATGTACTATAGAGAGAAAAAAATGCGAGAGACAAACTCAATCCACAAACTTGCTTCGTTCTAGCATATTTGATATTTATTTTTATTTTCTAGTTTTGAGATTAGATATTAATCAAATAACTATGGGTCAAGTCTAATGACACAAAAAGCCCAACTCGGCTATACAAACAAGATTCACAATCAACTCTGCCATGACAAAACCATAGGCCTATTAGTCTGCCTAGTCTAACCACAATGGGGCGCTCTCCTCATAATTCATAGGGAATATGCGTTGCCTCATATGGAAACCATGTCAACCGAATTAAAAGTGGAAATTGACTTTTCCTTAACATGAAGTCTGCTAACCAATCTGGCTCAGCTCATAAAGGGACACTCTGCCCACAACTCACCTTCATGGAAAACATGCACCTCATGTCACCTGTTGTTCACCCTGCCCACAAAACATAGGGAATATATATTTCCTATTAAGGAAATCACGCCAACCGAGCCAAAGGCAACCAAAATCCCTCCCAAATAAGGAAACATGGCACTACTATATAAAGGATTTCAAGTATCCCTCATTTACTCCTTTACAACTATCTACATTTATTCTATCTACCAGACACCTAACTTAAGTATCATAGTGGGTTTTTGGTCATTAGTTGGACTCCTCTCTCACTTTTTTCTATCTTGTAAGAGAATTCGCCAAGCTAATCCCTTTAACCTAGAAGACCCTATCGAGCTAACATATACAAACCAACTGAGACAACATCTAGCAGTAGGCCTCACAATAACATTGGTGTGATGAGCGTAGACCTACTACAATAGACCTTTCAAACTTCAACCATGACTTCTCACAGTGACCTCAAAATCCCTCAAACTAAACACCAATCTAGTACCCTATAAAATACATCAATATCGAAATCCCCAACCTTTGCTTCCCCTGCGAAGTTAGGTAACCTAGCATCTAACCTCACCAAAACACCCAACCATGACACCCAAGCTGCTACTAGACTTATAACCGCCTATGCGGATTTCACAACAACATTGAAATGACTTAAGCAAGCCCTAATGCAGAGGGAACCCCTCACCACCCCTCTAGCAATAGTTGTCGAATAGCAACAACCTTTACCTCCACCCTATTAGTAGCAATAGATAAAAAAATCTAACACAAAAATAGACACTAAAGAACGAGCGATGACATAGGAAAGTCTTTATACAAGCCACTAAAGGGTTGAGTTATATGTTCAATATAACTCGACTAAGGCAAGTTATTAATGGAGAAGTGTTTTGAATCGACATTGGTAGTGTTGGGGATGGTAATGATGCTAGCATGAGTTCATGCCCTCAAAAGGCATGTTACACCTCCCTTAACACCACAATGAATTTTTCATAAGCAGTTACTAAACAGTTATTAGCTTAAGGATCCTATGGCAGCATAATAGCCACACCACCTTGAACTTGACTCCCTAAGTTTTCATAAGGTAGAGGTGGTAGGTTGTCATTAATAGAGGCATATCAATAAGGTTGAGTATGTCTAAATCATCCTATTATTGTTGAGTGATATTAGCATTAAGATCCATATGTAGTTGAAAGATCAAGGCCTATCAATAATAATCTATGTTCATCATACTAATTAATAAACTAAAGGATGAGCTAGTAGTATTGACCTCATTAACTAGGACCTACAAGGGAGAAGAGAATGAAATGGGAGTTTGACCCTATGTCGAACGTCCATTCTGATAATTAAGTTAGTTAAGTACTTGTGAGTCTCTCTTTTGTATTTGAGCTAGAATAAATAAATACCTGAAAAGATCTTCTTAAGGGTTGAAATAATATCCATGTCTTGTATGAACCATAGATAAGGGTCAAACATATGAGTCCAATGGCCCAGGCATGATAAATGGGCCAAGCTTCTCCTACATGAGCATGTTGTATAATATCCAAACTAAGTTTTATGGATGTATATCAAGCCTAATTGATCTGATAGATGGATGTATATCAAGCCTAATTGATCTAATAGTGTCAATAATCATAATTTATCTTTTCACGTACTGTTCTTTTATATTCAACTAAAATTGAAAGGGGATGGGTGGAGAGAGAGGAGAAGAAAGGAGGGGGGAGGGGGTGAAGAAATTAATGATATTCAATTGTATATAGATATATATATTTGTGTGTGTGTGTCTTAGCTTATAAACAATAACTAAATAAATGGTAAATGGAAGCATACTTTGAATGGCTAAGTTATATCATATATTAATTATCTGTTAGAATTTGATTACAAACTTTCTTAAGAATAATATGTTTGAAGTTAAATTCTATACTTTATTTGGAAGGAAATGATTGTATAACGAATGGAAATCATATCCTAGTCATTATGATATCTAAGAGCAAACAATTATATATATTTTTCTTTTAGTTGTAGAATTTTACCATGATTTTCGCCACATTTTTTATTTATGGTAAAGGTAATTTTTTTTATCTTTTTATATATTAATTAAAATTACATTTTTTTAGATAATTGTAAAATTACACTTTTTATATTAATCTTGTGTATTTAAAATATTTATTATTCAAGTGCTGATGAAAAATCTAACTCAAGGAACTCACCTTTTTTTCATATCATGCATTGCAGATTATTACAAAAGGATGCAATAATTCTAGTTTATTATTTATATTATCTCATTGTAGGTTGGAAATATCAAAAGCTACCCTATGCAAATTTCCAGGCTGTGCTACGTCTTCTCCATTTTGATGGAATCTTGAGCTTTGAACACTCAGGATTATCGGCCTGCAATTAAAACCAGAGTTGGCTCAAAACTTTAGTGGGTTGGGTTTTAGATTTTTACCTCTATAATTGGTAAATATATGCAGTTGCTTATGGACAGGGTCCAACTTATTTTTCTGTTTTTTTTTTTAAAAAATATATATTATCACATAGGAGGAAGGAAGACTATAACCAAATCAAAAAGATAAAGGATGATAAAAGTTAAAAGAAAATTATTATCCAATCCCTCAAGTATATCACAATATTCGCTAGTTCGTCCTTTTTTAAAAAAAAATTTAATTACGAAGTTCCTAAATTCAGTTTTTATAAAATATTTCATTTCAATGAAAGCTGGATTTTACAATTGTTTTAGTTGATTTCAAAAGTTTCTTAAATTCTAACATATATATTAAACAAATTAAATTATAAAAATTCACAAAATTAAAATTTTATTTTATTAATTTATTGAATAAGCTATACAATAGAAGCAGCTCGCTTCCCTTGTAATCCTCTCCAACCCAATTTTTGACTGCATAAATTTTATCAAGTCTCAATCCAAACGTTGGCTTACAGATAATGCGCTTTCTTTCTGTGTCGATGGCCACAAAAGTGATTCTGGATCCTTAACCATTCTTTAATTCTGTCTATAGATGGATAATTTTTATTCTAGTGATGAGGATGCCGAGAAGTACTCACTCGCAATCATAAAGGCCACAGTAAAAAGCCATCAAGTTCTTTTATTGATCCACAGAGGAATACAATTGTTGCATATAATGCCAACTAACAAATTGCACTCGTAATAATTTAATAATTATTTATTAAAAAATCCTTTAAGAATGATAACCATTATGATCACAATATACATCCCCATTTGTAATCATAGCAGATTCAAATTGATCCACTAGAAGTGAAACCAAGGGTAATTAGTGAAGTTTGATATCTAGCAAGCTATAGTTATTTTCTTTCCTAGCCATTCAATCATTCCCAAGGTGAACAATGATTCGATATTTTATTATCAAACATAGGAATCTGTTCTGTTTAAAGTGTGATTTTTTATTCGATTTCAAATTTAATCTAAATAAACAAATAATTTAAATTTCACTCAATTTAAAAAGAAATTTAAATTAATTTAAATTTAAATGATTTAAAAATTGTTGAGAAAAATCTGAATCGATTTTAATCCAATCCATAAAATAATCTGAATTGACTCGACTTGAACTCGATCTACATGTCAATCTAAATGATCCATTTGCAATTATTAAAAATATTCAAAATTTTATTTAAAAATAAAAATATTTTCTTTATTTTTAAAAAATTAAAATTATGAGCGCAAGATTCAACCTAACGTAAAAGTGATATGAATTTTTTTATATATCTTAATCCAATCGCCTAATACGATATGTCCCGCCTAATAAATATATGATCTAAAATCGATTTAATAAAAAAAATTGATCTAACTCAAAATTAATCGAATGTAAATCCACTATCCCAACCTATTTTCATTTCTACTTCTAAAACATTTATAGTTCAAAATTTAAGTGCCTATAACTTAGTAATTAATTAAATTTCAGTATAAGATAAAATAAGTTGTCCATATTTGAAGCTTGATATTTATTTGTAAGCTCAGTATATTTAATGATTATTGACGGTTTGAGTTCAACAGATCAGATTGATTAATTTCAAATTGAGTCTTTCTCAAGCTAATTTGAGTCAATGATTTTATTGTGAATGAGTCAAATCACCAAATAAAGATATAAATACAAATTTTGATTGTTTCGAATACTCTATTAGGTTGAGTTACTCATAACTTTAAATTTTTAAAATAAAATTATTATTTAATTTTTTTAAAATTAAATATTTTTATAATTCAATCATATACCAAGTCCAATTAGAATCAAGTCAATTTGAGTTCACCTACAAATTAAGTGAAGTTGGATTAAATTTTATTCAAAAATTTTAAATTATTTTAAGTTTAAATTGTTTGAAATTCTTTTTCAATTTAATTTATGTCACTTTTTGAATGAATCTAAATCAAAATTTCAAATTAAAAAAAAATGACTACCTCTATTTCTATCCCATTAATAAAACTTTCACTTGTTTATTAAAGAAAAATGGCTGCTAGTGAAATTTTGTTGTTGGGTAAGTTAAAATAATTAAGCATTATATTGAAGCTTTATATTTGAGCTCATCATGAACTCTATTTAAAAGTAAAAGGGACGGACAAGGGGACACTCCAAAATATATATATATATACATAGATCGCATAGCAATTTAGGATAAAATCCAACTTATAACTAGCTTGTAGCTAGAGAAGGGCAAGTGTCACCCTAGAATTGATCTGACTTTGATTAGATTCTGAAGAACAATAATTCAACTGCAAAATATCATCTAATCTAACTAAAAGCTAGAGTTTCCAAATGCCATACCTAAATTAGACCCACTTCATAGTTCCTATATAAATGTCAAAATGACTTTGGAAGTTGGAACTAATTAAGCTGTTGACATGACAAGGCAAAACGCACGTCCCTTCATTGATCAAATGTTGCTGCACCTAAATCCAGCTCTAAGATGTGGATTTTTCCTATTTATATAGTGCTTATTAATTTATACCAAAAAATAATTTCTGAGCAATTATCCCATCATTTTAATTGGTATTAATACAAATTAAAGGAGACAGTATGGCCATCTCACTTAATTTTGCCTCATTTGGTGGACATACCATTACTATATTTATATTAGAACTATATCAAATCACATAAGCCTCTAGCATGCTTCCATCTCTGTGTATAAATTAAGTTAAAACTCTCCCTCAAAAATAGCAAAAACTCCTATACAGTTTTCTGGTTTGGTATAGACTTATGGATCCAAAGAGACCATGGGGTTACCTAGCTAGCTAGAAGAGATGGTAAATAGTTCGGATTAAATGAATTTGGAGTCAGATTTTTTCGGTGGGGGCACCTCTACTAGCTATATTGATATGATATATTGATGTTTACTGTATGAAAGAGACGACGGTGTGTCTGTCCACACACACACACACACACACACACACACACACACACATATATATATATATATATATATATATATATATAGTTTTTCTTGATTGTCTTGTAATGTATATTGTATTATATATGGAACTTGTAATGGGTATCCATATTGCCTCCGTTTCATGAATCACATGGCACAGAGAGTTGGCATCCAAAGAGCAATGCTTCAAATCAATCCTTACTTTTGGTTAAAATTTCTTTTGTCTTTGAATGCTTCCTCTGAATTTAGGAATCAGAGTTAGAAAGAATCTCTGACCATTGAGGGGTGGTATAACACGATTGTAAAGGAGAAAAAAGAAGAAGAAGAAGAAAGATATAGAGCATGCCTAACTTGGTTGCATAACCCAATTATTTGCAACAATTGTCCATTTATTTGAATCTTATTATGATATATAGGTTTAGCTTGACTTGAACATCTTACCACTTGTGGATTTTGGATGTCACACTAGAAAAAAGCCAATGATTGCTTTAACAGTCTTTATCCTTTCACATTAATATGTAAGGAAACAAAGAAAGGCCTTAATGGCCTTGCCTATGGAGTTGAAGTCATTTGGGCTGTGCCATTAGGGCGTGCTTCTGTTATATTTGCCTCAAACTACAAAACAAACAATGGATTTCCTTTGTCTACCTATAACAAGTTTTCTACTTATTTTTTTTGTTCCCTCTTTTCATATAATAACGACTTCAAATTATATAAATTATATAAAAAAGTGAGATCAAGACTACCACTACAAATAATTTATATTTTACACATAATAATACCTAATGAGACAACGTAACATTTGAATTATTACAACTACTTTCATAAGGAGGTTTCTGGTTTCATCAAGAATATGAATATGTAAGAGTAGATACTAAACAACAGCAAGCTATTTTTCCTAGAATTGATGAACATAGTCTAAAGAACTTCACATAGTCTATTCTAAGCTGTCTTAGATAATATCTGGAAAGAAAATGCTTTATTTTTATGGGAAAGTTATATGAAGACAAATAGTTTTATTTTATTTTATTTTCATGATGAGTTGAATCAGTAACATTATCTAAATAATAAGATATAGTCCTCCTATTTTAATATTTTTGACCAAATTATTGAAATCTCACAAGAAAATTCAAGTTATGCCTAATTGGACAAATAATTTTAATTTACTTAACGAATTTAAAAGTAGATTTATTTATAGAACCAAGTGATACCATGGAGATTTATTATTATTATTATTATTTGGTTCATTGTATGTGAGTTTTGTAAATAAGGCGCTCTAAAAGGACGTTATCCCAAAAAATAAAAAAGAAACTCAAGCATAATCCTTTTTCCATTTACACTTCAAAAAAGCATGTGAAGTAGGCAAATATATATAGATTCTACAACTCTCATAGGAAAAAATTCACTTTTTTTTTTAGAGTAAGAAAAGAACTTTCACCTTATTAATTATTAGTAAATGAGGGCTCAAACTCGAAAATTTATGAATTTTTAATTTTATTATGGTTACAATATTTCGATAATAAAGGAGTCGTTTGAAGAAAGTGAAACTAAATTTGTATTTTTAATTTTGAGTCATTTTTAACTATAAGAACTTTTTCTTTCAGAGAACTACAAAAACATAAACTAATGAGATATGGCAGTTGATTTAATTATATTTAGTTTTTTTATTTTGTATACTTATTCAATGTAAGATATTTTTTATTCTCAAGATTTTTTTTAAGTGGCGACTGGTCTAACCTAATTATCACTTGACAAACTAATAAATTAGGGCTATGATACGTAAACAAAAATTTTGAATATTTTGAAATTAAATGAGTAATTTGAAGAGAGTGAAAATAAATTTATATTTTTTATTTTGAGTTATTTTTTACCACAAAACCTAAACTAATATGGTATAAAAAGCCCATTTGATTATATTTTTGCGGACATTTTTATTTTTAACAAGATTCATACGACGAAACACTTAATAAAATTTGTATCAAAATAACATCTCTAATTAGACTAGACAAGTCTTAATAGTCTTAGGCTTCAACGCCAATATCTTTTATCATTGCCACTTTGGAGATAAATTCTCTCCAATACGGACAAAAAGGTTCTGTAAATCAATAATTTATTTTATTTTTTAAACAATTTTAAATGGTCAACCATGTAATTATAATCTCCATTTGGTCGGCGGAGATCCCATCACCAAAATCATATTATTATGTCCATCACCTAAGCCCTAGATATGTCTCTCTCTATTTAAACAAGTTAGACAAATGCTTCCTCTCCATATAGTTCTCTCTTCATATAGTTTTTGGTTTTGGGAATGAGTGAGAGAATGAAAGTTCTAATCGTTGCCATAGCCCTAATGATGGTGGGTTCTTGCTTGGCTGCCGGAAACAGAAAAGCCTTAGTTGTTGAAGGGCATGAAGAGGACCAATGGATCGGCAACGAACACCTAGGCCATGATGATGAGCTTGATGAAGCTGATAAGCATCCAGAAAGTGATAATGACAATGACCACCATTACATCCCTAGGAATCAATATAGTCCTGGTGGTAAATGAAATGTGGCAAAGTTTACCATATACCACCTGCTTTACTGTATCATATTGTTTGTAATATCACTAATTAATTAATGTTTTTTCTTCTTCTTTTCTTCTCTTTCTTTTGGGGAAGAACTACTCAAGCTAGTTCTCGCTAATTTTCTATTCATCTTAGCTGAGATATGGATGGGAAGATGCTTAGTTATGTATACGGTTTTGGTACTTAAGCTGTAGTCTGCATAGAGCAGGATATGTACAACTTGTGTAATCACAATTTGGCGAAAAAATAAAACAAAATCTTCGGGTTGTTTATGTATTATCACCTGAAATTAATGTGTATCAAATGATTTTTCTTTTCCACTTCGCTTTTGGTACTTTCTATGGACCTATAGTGGTTGCTAGCAACTCATTCTTGTCACTAGATCATTCTGATCACTAGCTTATCACATAATTTTTTTTTTGGCTCTAATTTATCATTTTCTATTTTGTAAATTTCATTACTATTAATTATGCAATTTATTGGTTATATAATTAAAAGTTAATACAATATGTAGAAGCCTTATTATTTATAGTTGTGAATAGATCTATATTTTAAAATTATCAGCTGGATTCATATAAAAAAATTAATATATATTACACAATATGCATATACATACATACATATGTATGTATGTATGTATGTATGTATATATCCACACATATAATTTTTAATTTTCTTTTTAATTAACATTTTATTTTATTTTTATTTTAGAAAACTTTAAATTATGAAAGCATATGTATGATAATATTTTATTTTAAGTATTAAGAATTTTTTAAAGTTGAACTTGTTTTTTTTTTTTTAATGTAGCAAGGTTAAGTAGGATTTTAAGTTTTCTAGTAATATTTTCAATAATTAAATATAATTTTAATTGTGATTCTTAGAAATTCATAATCACACTAATAAATAAGTATTAATCTATTATATTTTATTATTTGACTAATATTATTTATGATATTATGCAATTAGATGGAATACATTAATATCTTTGCTACTTTATTTCTAAGTTTAAATAGTTGTATAATTTTTAATAATGTAAATACACGGAGTTGATCTTTTCACCCCTTATTTTTTCTAAATTTGTAATTATTCATTAAATATTATAAAATCGAATAGTATCTTATTAATAAATATACAAAAAAATACAATTTTACATATAAAAAAGAATTAGAAATAAAATTAAAAATAAAAAATTACTCTTAATTTATGTACATTTATAATTATTAATTTTAGTTACTTTCTTTTGTTAAAATTAAAAATAATATCATACTAAAATATTATAATTGATATTTCTAATTAGTTGTATTATTTTTATATTTAAATAGTTTAAAATGAATATTAATATGATTTTAATATATTTATCCTAGTTTGCTAATAAAAATAATAATCATAATGTAAAAAATTTATTGATCTATGTGTAGGCACGAAAATCTTATACCAATAAAAAATATTTCGGTCTATTAAAATTTAATTTGATTCAATTAAATTTATTGGAATCTAAATTAAATTATTATTGATCAATCAAATTTTTGATCCATTTAATTTAATTAGATTTCAAATAAATTAATTTTAATCAATTAAATTATTTAGAACCCACATATATGACTAATCAAAATAGACAACAATCTTAAATGACATCACAAGAATCAATGATGATATGCCAAATGGACCAATCAAAATGCTTATTTGATAAAAATTTGAGATAAAATTCATTTTATCCTTTAATTTTATTGATAATGTGAAAGATTCTTTCAAAAACTTTTATAAAAAAGAGACTTCTGCACTTATAAAAAATATTTGTAAAAGATTTTACACTGCTAAATTTAAACTTTTAAGTCTTTTCAAGCCTCTAAATTTCCAAATTCCCACAAGGTGAGATCTATTTTTTATTTAATATCAAGTCATAATGCTTTCCAATGACATTTGATACTCTTCTTTTATAATTTATTCTAGCAAATCTAAATGGATCTTTGCTAAGTTAAGGCCATACAATTTAGGACATCTAACTATTGGACCTATGTCATATATGGGTACAGAAGGGAAAATTATGAGTACCTAATGGTCAATGGAGTCATTTAGAGGATTCTATTTGAAACCCTTGTACAACAGGTCTGAGAGCCAATCCTCACTTATTTTCTTGGGTTTCACCATCTGTGGGCAAATGTAGGGTTAGAGATTTATTTGAGATGGTCACCACAAACTAATAGAATGAAAAAACTTACTTTTGAGAAGTGATTGAAAATTTTATAGAGTGATTTTAGGGAGAGATTCTAGGGAGAGTTACTATGATCTTGTGAAATGAAAGAAATATGAGAATCATTTGTCAAAATGAGAATTTATAAGCAAAAGGAAAGGTGGAGAGACTTTTAGGAGGAATCATGAATTTTAAATTTCAAAATTCATATTTATTAATGTTTTTGTCACCAAAATTTTTTAAATAAGCAATCGTTGGAATTTCTTGCCAAGATTCAGAATTTCCTACTGCCAAGATTGTCCTTTCAGGTTTGAGATCCTTCATATTCTTGGTTGTGATTTTCCAATTTAAGTATAAAATGGAGATGGTCAAATACGGTTTCTGCGAATGGTTGGCCAAGTAAATTTGTTGTTTTATACCAAAGATTTTCTAGACGATGTTTGCCCAAAGAATTCATTGTTGATTAGGCGATGAACTTTGTGTCACTGATATATTCCATGGCTAAGGTTTGCCCATTTTAGAATAATCTGGTAATTGACTATTACTTGGGCGAGTATATCTATCGTTGGGTGATTCGTGTTGAGCAATGAAATTTTCATTGTTGTTATAATAATGGATTTTATGATGGGAATTCTATTTGTAATTTCTCATTTTCCCTTTATATTCACCCCATAAAATTTGATATTATATACTCTAAATAAAGTATCTTTTTCACCATTATTACTTATTATAACTCTTTTATATTATTAAAACTTATCACTCTTTTATATTATTAAAACTTATCACGCTCCATAAATTTTTCTTATTAAAGTTTATCATACTCTTTAAATTAATTAAAAAGTATTTTTTATTTTAGGTATTAATGGATCCAATTGCAACAATATTTTTTATTGTGTGTAATTAGCACATATATTGATATGATTGTACTTAATGATGAGAGAGTCTCATATATTGATCGTATTAAAGTATTTGTATCACTGTCTTAACTATATAAATATTGCTATACAAAAAATAATCAATTTATATGATAAATGATATTTAATTAACAATATTTGAATTGTTTTACAAAAAATAGAATTTATTTTTTAAAGTATGAATGTTTTTGTAAGGCATTTGTCTTGAATTAAATGCATGTTTTGATATAAAGTATTTGCATGTTATGGTGAAAGTGAAAGAAGAGACTTTTAGGTTAAAATGAGTTGTTCAATTGAAAAGGAGTTATAAAAATTTTGTATGATTGGAAAAAAAAGGTTGTAAAAAATAAAAGGGTAGACAAGAAAAAATGAGATTGTAGAAAAAAAAATTTTAATTAAGGGGATGGTGTAAAAAGAAAGAGAGTGTAAAGGAAAAATTGGAAATTATAAATATAATTTTCCTTCCATGACCCAGCTTTGCACGTGTAAATAGTTAAGATTACTACCTCCGTTTTTGGCATGTTTTTGGGCGAATGCCACTCATATGACCCTAGTATGCTATTGACCAATAAACTACCCAAGAATTTCTGCTTTTGATGGGTAGTAATTGCTCAAGTTTTCTTATGGTTGATCAGGTTTTGTATGGTTTTTACAGATATTTTTTCATATAACATTGTGTCATTTTTAGGTTTTTTTGGGTGTATTTGAGTAGGTTTATTGGCTTTGATAGT
Organism: Omphalea diandra; assembly: GCA_949677035.1. Lineage (NCBI taxonomy): Eukaryota > Viridiplantae > Streptophyta > Magnoliopsida > Malpighiales > Euphorbiaceae > Omphalea > Omphalea diandra. The sequence continues at coordinate 3,074 of CATIWR010135698.1, read as the reverse complement.
ATTGTGGCAAATGTTATGTTTATCCCTTTATAATTTATTAATAAAATTGATCATTTTTAAAAAATAAAATGCTTATGTTTTTGGGCAAGTTGGTATTATTTGTTCAATTAGTTTTCCCACAGAGTAGGCAAATAATTGATACAATTCTTCATTTCTTTGAAATTAAAGAATTGTAGGGGAATTGTTTACACTTAATATTATTTTTTTATAGGGGTTGTTATATTATGTACTGTCCATATAGCAATATGAACTAAGAGTCCACGTGCATTTTTTTTTTGTTTTAGTAGGTGCACAACTTCTTTTGTTTTTCATCTTGTTTTATCTTTCTTATTCTAATAAATAAGCTTTTTATTTCACAAAAATCAATTTAGATATGTATAATTTATTTAATCTAATGAATATTTATTTTATGTTATATATAACATCAAAATATAAAATAAAAATTAGAAAAAAATAATATAATAATAAGAAAAATATAATTGTATTAAAATCTCCAATTAAAAATAAAAATACAATAATTTATGATTAATTATAATATATTTTATATTTAGTATATAAATTACATAGTGTTTATCAATTTTAATATTATAAAAAAATTGATAATATCAAAATATTTAACTATAGATACATTATTATTTGTCTACAAGTTTATTAAAACTTGTATATAGGTTCATTATAAATGAACTTACCTACAAATTCATTACAAATAAACTTTAGATTCATTAATATTTGCCTATAAGTTCATTAAAACTTGCCTATAAGTTCATTACAAAAATAAACTTTAGGTTTATTAGTATTTACTTAAAAACTTTTTTGTAATGAATTTGTAGGTACTAATAAATTTATAAGTAAATATTAATAAATCTAGAGTTGATTTATAATGAACTTGTATGTAAATATTAATGAACTTTTTGGTTTATTAGTATTTACTTAAAGGTTCATTTGTAATGAATTTGTAAGTAAGTTGTAATAAATCATAAGACAAATACTAATGAATTTGTAAGCAACTACTAATGAACATAGAGTTGATTTGTAATAAACCTATAAGTAATTTTTAATGAACCTAGAGTTCATTTATAATGAACTTATAGGTAAGTTGTAATGAATTTATAAACAAATACTAATGAATTTATAGTCAAATACTACCGAACTTAGAATTCATTTGTAATTAACCTGTAAATAAATACTAATAAACCTACAGACAATAACTAATAAATCTAGAGTTAATTTGTAGTAAACTTGTAGATAAGTTCTAATACGTACTTGTTGTATGATGAACCTCCACTATATAAATTAATCATTTTCTTAATTTATATAAAAATAAAAATAAGTCTATTTTTTAAAACATATGAAATAAAAATAATAATAATAATAACAATATTGTAGGAATAAAAATCTTATTTATAAAAAAAACAAGATAAAAAAAAATGTGCACCCATGGAACAAAAAATAAAACACAATAATTTTTCTCCTAAATAAGTGCTTATTTTTTCCGTGCACTTGCGATGGACTTTTTGTCCCTATAGCAATATGAATCAAGATAATTTGCTATTTTTATAGTATTTGGGCATTTTCTGATAAAAGACAGTTTATGGGCCCAGCTTCATCTTAGGATTTTCTTGTATTTCGTTTCTATTTTAATTGGGAGTTTATCTTTGCTAAGATTCTTATAAAATAGGATTTTTGGCTGTAGACTTATAAATGAGGAAGATATACGAGGAGGTATAAATTACTAATCAGAATACGAATATTTTTCACTCTTAATTCGCAAACTCTTTACTCTTTTCTTCAATTTTTTTTGTTCTTATTTTCCTCTTGTTGAGAGCACTTTGTCTAAATACTATTTGAAGTGATAGTTATTAATCTTTATATCCACCTGTAGGTTAACGATTCACCAATTCAATTGACTCTAAGTTAATTAGTTGGATTGACAGCACCTACCGCCTGTGTATCATGTTATTAAGCTCGATACTTAAAGTATCTTATGTCATAAACTGTTTAATAATAAACTTCTATGCTGAAATAGTTGCATAATTTATATAATAGTATAAATAAAGAATATTGATGTTTTCTTCTCTTATTTTTTTTTTCTAAATTTATAGTTATTTTTTAAATATTATGAAATCAAATAGTATCTTATAAATAATTATTCAAAAAATGAAACTATATAATTTTATAAATAAGTTATAAGAGAAATAAAATTAAAACTAAAAAAATTACTCTTAATTTATGTGCATTTTTATTTATTAATTTTAGTTACTTTCATCTGTTAAAACTAAAAATAATATCACATTAGAATATTATAATTATAATTTATTGTATTACTTTTATATTTAAATAGTTTACAATGAATATCAATATGGTTTTAATAAATTTTGTTTTTAAAAATATAATAATAAAATAAAATTATATAAAAAATATAAATCAAATATCTATTTAAAAATAAATTATCATTTGCCTGAGGTGTGGGAATACAACTAGTTCTTAACTAAGATCAAATCCATTTTGAAAAAGTTATAAATTTAAATTTGAATGTTAAACTAAAAATTAATGTTTTTAAAATTACATCAATTAGTGAATCAGTCAATTGATTGATTCTTGGTTCAGTTGTTTAAATTAATCTAATTATTTTGGTTAAATTAGTTTAATAATAACTAAAATTCAAAAATATCATTAAAATAGCTTTAAAATATATAAAAAATTATTCAAAATATATAAATATATTTATAATAATTACAAATAAAAAATCTTGAAAATTAGTTTGAACTGAACCAAATCGATCTTTAATCCGATTTTCAATTTTTTAGATCTGATTGATTGATTTAATTTGATATTCAAAATATTGCTATAGATTATAATATTAAATCTAAATCTATATTTTTTAATGGAAAAATGAAAAATACTTATTTAAATAAAATGTACACAAATCAAATCCCTATATAAATACCTATCCAAAACGAAAGAGGCAACTTGAAGTATCAAATAGGCAACTTTAGGCAGTCTAAAATGACTTAAAAGGTGTAGGAATTACTAAGTTTTTAAGTTAATTTGGTAGGATATATATATATATATAT
>CATIWR010135693.1:0-35973 GCA_949677035.1 Omphalea diandra | reverse complement strand
TTTTTCTCTTTTAGTCCCTCTTCTTCACTCCTTAAGCACCTCCATCCATCTCTCAATCCCTATATGCTCTTTATAATCTTAAATAAGTTCTATAACACCATTATTTATGATGCTATAACATGCACATAACATAAGACAATTTTCCATGTACCTATACAAACACTACTTATATGTTCAAGTGTCCCAAATATAACGGTGCAAGTGTTATTGTCATGCTTCTACAAATCGCATGACTAAAGAATCATTTATCCAATGCATATGTTAATATGGGATTTCATATCATTTATGCAATGAATATGTTCATCTAATAGTGCCAATAAATGTGGATAGGGATGTTACAGGCAACATCACCCTAGCTTCTCTTGGTCAATTAACAATACCCTAAATCCCGAAACATAAAGACCATCACCTAGTTTCTAACTCCCACCACCAAACTACCAATCTTGAGAAAAGAAGCCAAGCTTAGAAAACCTTATGAAAAAATTCATATCCAAAAGTAATGCTAGACTTGAAAATCAAGAAGAGATCATGAGGAAACTTGATGCCAAAATAGACCTAGTCACCAAAAAATCACTCATGTTCCATCCATAATCTTGAGATCCAAGTGAGACTACTAGCCAATGCCTTTAGTTCTTGATCTCAAGGTACTTTACTTAGCAATTCTAAAACCAACCCAAAATATAAAGTAAAAGCCATCACCCTATGGAATGGGAAGGAATTACATCCTAGGATAGAGGATGAGATAAAAGAGGAAGGCAAGGGAGATAAAAAAAAATATGAGCCAACCAAGGAGGACAAGCATAAGGAAAAGGTGAAGCCATATGTACCTCCCATTCCTTTTCCTTTAAGACTCAAACAAAACTCAGTGGACAAGCAATTTGAAAAGTTTTTGGACAGGCTCAAAAAGATCCAAATCAATATACCATTTATAGAGGTGTTTGCCCAAATGCTAGAGTATGGAAAACTCATGAAGGATGTGCTTTCAAAAAAGAACAAATTAGAGGAATGCAAGAGAGTTACCTTGATTGAAAAATGTAGTGCCATCCTTATTAACTAGTTACCTCTAAAAAGAGATGATCTAGGGTGTTTTACTATACCTCATGAAATTGGTCATGTTTCATTTGAAAAAGCCCTTTGTGATCTTAGCTCTAGTATCAATCTTATGCCTTTATCTATTTTTGAAAAACTAGGCATTGGTGAGATGAAACCCATCAAATGTTGCTCCAACTAGTGTACCATTCGATCATATATCCAAAAGGGATAATGGAAGATGTGCTCATTAAGGTGGACAAGTTCATAATTATGGTAGACTTTATAGGTCTTGATATAAAGATGGATAGGGAGATTCCATTGTCGTTAGGATAACCATTCCCTGCAACCAAAGGTGCTTTTATTGATGTTAGATAAGGAACACTCATATTGCGAGTGGGAGATGAAGAAGTAATATCCAACATGTACAAGGCCATTATGAAGCCTATGAAGGATGAAAGCTATCTGAGGATCAATATCATTAAAGAATGCACTAAAGAAATCTTTTAAGAAAATCCTAAAAAGGTAGCCATGGTAAGAGTAAATAATGAGAAAGAAGACAACAATATAGAAGTTAGTCCTTCAACTTTTGAAGTATGCAATAACCTTTCTTGTTCTTCTCTTGTTAAACCTTTGGATTATGAGATATATCTTGTGATAACCCTACCTTCGATCCTTAATCCTCTTTAACTTGAGCTTAAACCCTTACCTCCCTCATCTTAGGTATGCATTCCTAAGGATAACATACTAATGGTTATAATTTTTAATGAACTCAAGCAAGCATATGGAAAAAAATTATTAAGAGTATTAAGGAATAAGATTATAGCCCTAGGTTGGACCATAGTGGATATTAGAGGGATTAGTCTAACACTTTGCATGCATGAAATCATAATGGAAGACAATCACAAACTCACCATGGAACATCAAAGAAGGTTTAACCTTAATATGAAAGTGGTAGTTAGGAAGGAGGTTGTCAAGTTGTTAGATATGGGAATCATCAACCCTATTTCAGATAGCCCATAGTTAGTTTAATTCAAGTAGTTCCTAATAAAAGGGGGATGATGGTTATAACTAATGGAAACAATGAGCTTATCCTTACTAGAAATGTGATAGGGTGGAGAGTGTGCATCGATTATATGAAGCTAAATGCGACAACCCATAAGGATCATTTCCCTTTTGCCTTTTATTCATCAAACGTTAGAAAGATTTATAGGGCACAAGTATTATTGCTTTCTATATGGGTGTTCAAGCTATTATCAAATTCAAATAGCATCGAAGGAATAAGAAAAGACTATATTTATATGTCCATATGGTACCTTTACTTATTGATGCATGTCATTTGAGTTATGTAATGCACCAACCACCTTTCAATGATGCATGATGGATATTTTCTCTAAAATGGTAGAGAAAGTAGTTGAGAAATCCATGGATGACTTTTTGATTTTAGTGATTCCTTTTGTGATTGTCTAACTAACCTTGACAAGGTATTGCAAAGATGTGAAGGAACCAATCTAATGCTTAATTGGGAAAAGTGTCATTTATTGGTACTTGAAGGAATTATGCCTGGACATAAGATCTCATCTGGTGGTATTAAGGTAGATCGGGCAAAAATCAAAGTCATAGAAAGACTACCCCCTCCATTATCTATGCAGGGCATAAGGGTTTTTTAGGGCTTTATAGGCGCTTCATCTAGGATTTTTCAAGAATATCTAAACCCCTTAGTAACCTTTTAACAAAAGATACTCCTTTGATTTTACTAATAAGTGCTTTGATGATTTCCATTGGTTAAAGAAAGAACTCACATCTATCCTACCATGATAAAATTGAATTGGTCTTTACCATTTGAGTTGATGTGAGATGTAAGTGACTAAGCCATAAAAGCTATTTTGGGGCAAAAAAAAAAGACAAAAAGATCCATATGATATACTATGTTAGTCGGACTCTCAATAATGCATAAATAAACTATGCTACCATAGAAAAAGAACTTTTGGCTATAGATTTTGCTTTTGATAAATTTAGGTCATATTTGTCAAGCTTTAAAGTAATTATTTACATTGATCATACAACCATTTCTTATTTGCTTGTCAAAAAAAAAGGATGGAAAGCCAAGGCTTATATGGTGGATTTTATTGCTCTAAGAGTTCAATTTAGAGATTAAAGATAAGAAGTGATCAGAAAACTTGGTTACTTATTATATCTCTTGCCTAGAGCCCATTCAAGAGGATGAGATAAATGTTCTTATTAATGAAATCTTTTTGGATGAGCAACTTTTCCTTCTTAAAGCTTTTTAAACCCCTTGGTATGTTGATTTTATCAATTATTAGGTAAGTGGTATTATTCCTTATAACCTTAATTCCCATAAAAAAAAAAAAAAAAGGTTTTTACATGATGTTAAATTCTACATTTGGAAAAAGCCTTATTTATTTAAGGAATGTGTCGATGGAATTATAAGGAAATGTGTACGAGAGGAAGAGAAGGGAGATATCTTTCTCCATTACCATGTATAAGAATATGAAAGGCACTTTGGTCCACACAAAATCATGTCTAAGTTATTACAAAGTGAATTCTTTAGCCCTCATTATTTACTTATTCTTTTGCCTCTGTAAAGTTTTATGATAGGAGCCAAACAATAGTTAATATCTCCAAGAGGAATAAGATGCCTTTGAATTCCATGATTAAAGTAGAACTTTTTGATGTTTGGGGTATCGACTTCATGGAACCCTTCCTAAAATCCATTGCAATCAATACATTCCAATGATAGTTGATTACATTCATGGAATCCTTCCTAAAATCCATTGCAATCAATACATTCCAATGATAGTTGATTACATCTCTAAGTGGGTTGAGCCATGGCAACACCAACCAATGATGTTAAAGTGGTGGTTCGCTTCCTAAGAAAACATATCTTCAAAAACTTTAGAGACCCACATGCCATCATTAATGATGGTAGTCACATTTTTACAACTGGTAATTCAAGTCCTTATTGAAAAAGTATGAGGTAAACCACATGATAGCAACCCCTTACCATCCTCAAACAAATGGCCAAGTAGAGGTATCCAATAAGGCAATCAAGCAAATTCTAGAAAAGACCATCAACTCTTCAAGGAAGTATTAGTCTTTGAAGCTTTTTAATGCACTTTGGGCATATAAAACTATTTAAAAGAACCTAATTGGCACTACTCCTTATTGTTTGGTGTTTAGGAAAGCTTGCCACTGGCCTGTAGACTTGGAACATCGGGTTTATTGGGTATTCAAATTTTTAAACTTTGATTTGCATCTTGCCAACAAAAAGAGGAAATTTCAACTCAATGAACTTAAGTCCTGACATTTTCAATCCTATGAGAGCAATCGTATCCACAAGGAAAAGACCAAATGATGGCACAATAGTCATATCTTGCATAAGAAATTCAAGGAAGTTTAGAAAAGTGTTACTTTTCACTCAAGATTATGTCTTTTTCTAGGTAAATTCAAGTCTAGGTGGTCAAGGTTGTTTGTTATAGTAAAAATCAATAGTCATGATTTCATTGAAATTGCAAACCATAAGGGTAAAATCTTCAAGGTCAATGGACATCACTTGAAGCCATGCTATGAAGGAGATATAACACAAAAGGGGAAGACTTTTTATCTCCTAAATACCATAACCTTAAAGATAAGAACAAGGGTTAAGCTACAAACCTTAAACTAGCATGTTTTTAGGGGACAATCCCCTATTATTTTATCTCTACATTTCTTTGTGCTTTCTTTCATCAAGTTTTAAATTCATATTTTATTTTTATAGGTTCAAGGTTTAAGGAATTCATTATTTTTCAACTTCAAATAAATTTAGGGGACTTTTCTGCCATTCTTATTTAACCTTTTGTAATGATCCTTGTATTATTATGATGTGTTATTATAGCTTTGATTATACTTTGTGTGTTTTTATTTATTTTTATGCTACTTTTGTATGGAAAAGATGTTAGGATAAGTATATGACCATGAGGGTTAAGACTCATGGCCGTTATGATGGTCAATTCTAAGAAAATAACACTTTCTTATCAAATGACCAAGGCACACAACCATGTGTTTAAATGAAATAATTACGAAGCATAAAGAAGCAACACATGGCATTATCACATAATTATGCATGTCTATCGCATTGGCATGTCCCCTCTGTGCATAACCATGCATCCTTTTAACCCCAATACCTAGTGTTTGACTAAAATACACGATCACGAGGCATGGTCATGCATCCCTTTCCATCATCCAACCAATCAAACAAGCATAGCCATATGACACGATCATTTGCCCTTATTAACTAAGCAAACTAAGCCTAACCAAAATGTACAACCTCAAAGCACGACCATGCACTTTAAAAAAAAATGTTTAAATCCTCGTGCCCTTTATTTTTTTCTTCATTTTTCTATTAAAAACTATGAACACAACTGTATGCACCTCTTTCTTCTTCCCTAAATTCATTTTTCCCTTATTAAAACTCCACCAAAACTCCCTCTCTTAACCTCTAATTATGATTCCCAACATGTCTGAAAGGCTCAAAACCTTTATCAAGTGAATAACTAATTCCTTATGTTCCAATCTTACTCCTGGTGCTACCTTGATCTTTGGGAAGGATGAGCATAAAACCAAGTATGAGATACTCTCTAAGCATCCTTTTTTCCCACTAAGTTCATTAACATAAGAACTCTAGCAAATGTGGCTTTACTTGATGAGATCCAAGAACACATTAGGGCCTTTCAATGGGAACAATTTGTTAATCTCCACACCTTCTCATTTATTATAATTCATTTCTAGTATATATGTTGAATATAGGAAAATAGGTAGGTTTTACCCTTTTGGTACTATCTCTTTTCAATTGCTTAATCAACCCTATACCCTTCTCTTAAGCAAAGTTGTTTGATCTTTTAAGTTGAACAATAAAAGGTATGTGGATTTTTCATAAGATTTTATTAACCAAGTGGTTTGGGTCTCTTTAAGTGGGAAATCCCATTATGAAGTAAGGGTTAATAAGGCTTTAGAGATCAAGAGATTTTTTTTTTTTTTGCATAATATGCATCATATGTTTTCATATTCGATGATGGGTAGAGGAGAGAGCAATGAGATAGTCAACTGTATTGAATTATAGTTTTTATGGTACATGAAGTTTGACCATCCTATTAACACCACTTGGTGGATTGTCCATCATATGGATGTAGTTGCTAAGAGAGACCAATAGGGTATTTTTATTGGTGGTTTTATAACCATTCTTGCATATTACTTGTAAGTTTTTTACCCTTCCTCCAATACTCACCTTACAAAGGCTAAGGGTGACTATTGCTCATCATATGAGAACATTCTTTATATTAGGATTGTCAATAAGAATGTGGATAAGTATGTACTAATCTAAGATCCTTAAGTTGAAGGGGATGATTAAAAAAGAGATGCACTATGTAATGTGCTTATAAGAGAAACATTTACTTATGCCCCACCACTACCACTTATGAGTAATTTGGAAGAGATCTTAGTATGGATAGAGTCTCGCTTAGAGCATATGGACCATCACCAGTCTATTTTCAAGGAAGAGATGAGTGGACGACTTAAGGCATTAGATACCTAGATGATGGATGTCGATAGGTATCTCCAAGCATACCTTAGCCACCTTCAATAGTTTGATCATGCCATATTCTCTTTTGTATTTGTTTGTATTATCGTAGACATGTTTTTATGTTTTGTATTATTTTAATTTTTGATAAATTGGGTTTGCTTATACTTACCTTTATTTGCACTTTTGTGTTCCTTATGCTTGACAATTATATATAGAGCTTGTTACTCTATTTTGTGCTTAATATGATATGTTGCCATTAAGGCACTTGCATTTAATGTTATTAATCTTTTATGTTATGTCTACGCAAGGCCTTCACTTATATTCTTGTGCTTTAATGGATGAATGATATTTATTTTTGCTTATGTTTTGCTTGAGTATGGTAGGGTTTTTTTTTTCATGCTCTCATACCTGCATCTTTGAAAGGGTAGTCCTATTACCTCGCTCTTTATGTTTTGCTTTTAATCATTGAGGGCAATGATGTTTAAGTTTAGGAGAATTTCTTTTGAGCTTATTTGTTTTCACTTATTTTATGCATACACTTATTACTATGTTGATTTCATTTCTTCAAGCAATTCTTGTTGAGCTTAATATCAATTTAGCAATCTTTATGGTTAGTTTTGGTTTGAGGTTTTAAGATAAAAAATCAATGACAAAATTTTATAATCATTATTTTGTTTTGATTAGGTTAATTTCCCTTATGATAATAATTTAAGCTTAATGATCATATTTCTATTCAAAAATTGGTTGGACATAATAGAATATATTATGCACACCTGGAAAAATAGGAATTGCTTTATGAGATGTTTGATCATACCTCTTTAGGCTAAAGGAAACCTTTAAACATGCTAAAACAAGCTAAAACACATTTTAAGGCAAAATCCCAGAACTTGGAAATTTTTAAGGGGATGATTAAGGTAATCTTTGATTACCCTCATTTTAGTCCCATCCATACTTGTTATTATATTGACCCTTGTCACCACTTTAATCCATAATGGATACTCGCTTATAAGTATAACAAGCTTCTTCTTTCCTTAACCAAACACTAACATCATAACCATATAGCTTAAATGCAATTTTGCCTCCCCTATAAAGGGAAATAAATTTAGGATATGGTTATATAGTGATGTGTTGTGTATTGGGACATTTATGTGCACATGTGTACATTTGAAAAATAGGTAATGAAGGCTCAATTATTGTTATCCTTGGCACCATAAAGGTTAATTCAAGTTTAGGGGTGACACATGAATATTGTGAAATTTTGCTCTTACATATCCTTCATTCATTCATTCAAAAAAAAGAAGAAAAATAAAAGCAAAATAAAAAAAAGAAAATAAGATGAGATCAAGCAACTTATAGATTGAGAAAATGAGGTGTTTTGGATGCTCTATAAGGAGTATATATAAGCTATGCATGCATATTGATGTATTACACTTCACATTATTGGAATAACCAATGCTCTAGCAAAAGTTTCTTATTTTGGACTTGACCACTCTTTAATAGCTTAACCCCAAGCCTTACATTACAAGTTATTCAAGACTACATGATCCTTAAGGCTGCTAGCTTGCTTATAGTCATATGTGATTCATAGGGATCGAGATAGAATCTTCTTTAATGTTTATATGAAAAAAAAAATCAAAATAATGAATGAACTATGGTGCCAAGTCATAGACACTCTATTCTATTTGATTGATTGTGAATTAGACTTGATTAATTTGGAACTTATTATTATTATAAGTGCAATTACTTAATTAATTAACATCATGGTTATAGCTAAGATAAATCTCCTCTTTGAACCCTTGAGACTCAATTCCGACCATAAAAAATATTAAAATTTGCATTAGTAAGAAAGATAATTGCTTGAGGACAAGCAATAGTTCAAGTTTGGGGGAATTTGTTTAGCACCATAATTCTCATATTTTTTATGGTCTAATTCTTCTTAAACTCCATGCATTACCACTTAATTATACATAGAAATAGACCTAATGCATGCTTAATGATGTTATGTAGGTTTAAAGTGAAGAAAAACAAAGATTAAGTGGAAAAGAAGCAATGCATGGTTGTATGGTCTAAGCACATGGCCATGTACATTAACAACATCAAAAAACAAAACAAGAACAAAAACACACAGCCTTAAAGCATGGTCATATGTCCTAGAGGGTTAGTGCAACCAAGGGTTATGTAGTAGTGCATGATCGTTCATTGATATCATATAGCCATACGCATCATTAAACTCAGAATCTTAAGTCGTGATCTTTAAGGATTCGTTTCCTTTTCCATGTCTATAAGCTTCCTATTTTGAAAGTATAATTGAAGCATTATTTGAGAAGGGAAATAACCTATAACTTTGGCATCAAGAATTTAACCAAAATAAGCAATAATGCATAACAAGGCTTTAGAATTGAATCAAAGAGTATAGAAAAAAAAATGTGTAAGCAATCAAGGAAGTTTAATATGATGTTCAGGGATGTTTTTGGGATTGAATTGATTATTATTTTCTCTTCTTTCTTTTATATTATGAACTAAAATTCTTAATGCTAAAGTTGTAGATAGATCTTATGTGACATCATATTGATTTTTTTTAATTCTAAGTCTTTTGGTTTCATTAATTCTTTGTATTAATAGTTATTAAATGCTTTATGTTATTAATTAACTAGCCATTAATTACATTTAGTTATGCAAATCGCCTATCGAAAGGTGTTTTTCATAGAATGATCATTTAAGAATTCCCTTATTTTTTTATGAGTTGAGAAATCTTAATAAAGAATTGCTATCTTAGAGTCTTATTTAGTAAGCGGATGGCATGATGTCTAGCTTTTGAGTTAAGAAACATTTAGCTTAATATGCTTTCATATATTAATTGATACTTGGGAGACAATGATTGATTACCATAGTGACTTGATAGTAGCACTTAATGAATGAACCAATTAGATGAAGAATAAGAAGCCATTAGAAAATCACCAAGTGAAGTTAAACACCTAAACACTCTTATCCATTAATTGTTTTCCATTACTACAAGTGTTCATTTTATTTTTCCTATTTGCAATTTCAATAGTTATTTACTACTTATTCTCTAATTAATATAAGGCACAAGATACTTAGTACTTAAAACTTGATCGTCGTGGGAATAATATTCATACTCATAAAATACACTTCATTAATTTTGACCTGTACACTTGCAGCTTAAGGGTTTTTCATATAACACACACTTGTCATTAGCGCCTACACCCCTTTCTATTTCTTACTACACTCGAGCTCCAATGTAGTGCATCACAAGTAAGGAACACCCTGGTGTTTATCTCAATATTTGTTGAATCCATATTAAAGTTTTGGAATAATTTTATTCTTCTTGCCAACCTACCATAACCCTTTTCGTTCCTCTAAGCTTGGGATCAACTAGATATGGTGACTCATGCTTAAGCAAAGTTATTAAAGAAGATATCACTCAGAGATATTCTAAATTTCATCTTTTGTTGTAATTATTTGATTGTTTAGTTATGTTTCAATGTAAACCTTAGGAAGGGAATTCAAAAAATTTTTTAATTCTTTCATTGTTATGCATTATATAAGACTCTGCTTAATTAAGAATTTCCTACAATCCTAAAGCCAACTATGCATACAAGCAAAAGCACACTACTAATGCATATATATCATCCATATAAGCTTAAAAGGAAAAATGTGCAAAAGCATGCACATAGGCATTACTAATACATGACTAAGTAAAAGCATCATTATATACCTAAGCTTTAATGAAAGTCCATCTAAAAAGGTTAAGGCAATAAGCCAATAGGCTATGTATCATTGGCAACATTTTCATAAGAAGCATGTTATTATGAAAGTTTATGTATATAACACCTAAAGCTAAACAATAGCACATCCATTTTTATGGTGAATATTATTATTGTGATGTGCATAGTCATAATGATTATCATTGCCACTCTAAAAAGCATGATGAACAGTTGGCAAGAACTAACCCATAATCTCCCAAAAGGATTTGGATGCTTAAAACTAAATGACTTTACTTTATAGGTGTGCTTATAACCCAAGGTGGGGAAAGATCAATGGTATTTGGATAATTGTTGTTAAAAGCCTATGACTAGTGATATAAAGTTCTTCTCAAAATTTGGTAAAGTTAAAGGACTTGAAAATGTCTCCTTTAGGGGCCATGACAAAGCAAAGATAATGGGTATATGTAAAATTGGTAAGAATGTTGTCTCATTTATCCTTGACAAAGTACTTATAATTAGTGGTCTCAAACATAATCTATTAAGTATAGGTCAATTGTATAATAGTTTTAAGAATCATATTTGAACCTCAAGCTTGTTGTATGTCAAGAATAAGTGACAACACATTACTTTTCATAAGTAAAAGAGTCTAAAATTTTTATGTTATTAATTTAAATTTTATTGCTAACAAAGATGTTAAGTATTTAGTGACCATAGTTGATAAAGGTTGGACTTGGCATATAAGAATTAGACATGCTAGCATGAAGTTGATCAAAAAACTAAGAAAGAGAAACTTAGAAGAAGTGCTTTCTAAGATCAAACTTCACCAATGATAAAATTTATGATGCATGTAAAAAAGGTAACCAAGTCAAATCTTCATTCAAAACTATGAATATGGTAACATCATTAAGACCTCTCCAACACGTGGATCTATTTAGTCCTACTAGAGTTCTTAGTTTAGGAGGCATTATGCATTTGTAATTGTTGATGATTTTTCTAAGTGTATTTGGATTCGATTCCTTGCTTATAAGGATTTTTCTTTTGATGCCTTCATAACTTTGGAAAAAGAATTCAAAATGAAAGGGATTTAAAAATCTTAACCATTAGAATTGATAATAGTTGAGAATTTGAATATGAAAAGTTCAAAATTTTATGATGAGTATAATGTTTCACATGACTTTTTTACTCCTAGAACTCCTCAACAAAATGGTGTTATTAACAGGAAAAAGAGGACTTTATAAGAGATGGCTAGGACTATATTAAACAAATATAATTTTCCATAATATTTTAGGTCAAAGCCATTAACACTTATTACTATGTTTTAAATAGAGTTCTAATAAGACCTATTTTACAAAAAATACCTTATAAACTATGGAACCAATGGAAACCTAAAATTGCATAGTAGATTTTTTTTTTTTTTTTTTTGTAAATGCTTCACATTGAACACCAAGGACAACCTTGTTAAGTTTGACACAAATATGATAATGGAATATTATTAGGATACTTTGCCTCAACTAAGGGTATAGTCTTTAATAAGACAATTATTATTTAGGAATCAATTCATGTTATTTTTTTATAAATCTAACCAAACTTTATCAAGAAAGGAATAAGATATTAATAATCTTATAGGTCATCTTAATGAACTTGACATTGAACAAAAATGAGAAAAAGAAGGTAACAAATAAAAAAGGAAGATGAATGCATATGCCCTCAGGTTTTCGTTCAAGCAAGTCAAATATTGCTTATGACTCTATCCTTTTATCAACGAATAAGGGGTCGAGAGGAAAGGGGTTTAACATTTATAAGAACCATAAAAGGTGGCACACAATTGGATAAATAAGGGATCCTAGAGGCCTTATGGGAGTTTGAAGCTTTTTTTTTTTAATTTGGTGTTCAACAAGGGACCAAAGTAAGATGGTACTTTTGTACCATATCGAGAAGATATGGAGTCACCAATTGACTTTAGTCAAGAAAAGAATCTAGGCAAAGACAAATCTAAACCTAACTAAGTCATTCAAAATGCCTAATTCATCTTCACCCAATCAAAGAATGAGTTCAAAAATTTGGTATGGCTTAGGGAAGAGGTTAGACACCCTCAAACCACCAGAATATTGGGATCTAGCCTTCGAATATCTTTGGTTCTCTTTTTACCATTTTAACCATATTTTTAATTAGTCTGGTTAGCGCCTCTAAACATGTTCCTGGTACATTCCAATTTAACACATCAAAACATCATCACAATCAATGTCAAAAGTGAATGGGGGGTCATGCATCATGGCATAGGAAGGAATATGCATATCATCATCCATAAAATGTATCTCAAAAGGGTGTGGGGGTCATGCATCATGGCATAAGGGAAAGCATGCATATTATTATCCACACATAAACAACCTAGGCAGTAGTCATCAAGACAATCATTCATGTTCAAGGTAAGATGAACACCTACACCTAAAGAGAAACATGCAAATTAGTAATCATGAAAACACATAAAAGCATTAAAGCAAATAAATAAGGTTCATGCAGCATCTTACCATGTCTCTAAGTTAAGGAACCCTAACATATTTCTAAGTACATTATAGGAACATCCCAACATCACATGTACCATATGATAATATAAAAGGAATAAGCAAGTGTAAACATGAATCATATAACTTGAGAAACCATAAACATGAACTATAAGGGCACCTTGTAAGATATTAATAGCTTAAGGAAAAGTCATGAAGAAAGGGATCATCAGGTTATTGAACCCTTCTTCTTATTTCTCCTAAAGAGCCTAGCATCCATAGGCACATGTAATCATTAAAGGGTTAGTATACCAATCAAGAAATAGATGAACATAAGGCCAAAGACATATATGTAATGATAAGTTTAAAGATGTAATCAAAACATCAACAACCATAATGAAGCTTTCAAAGTGATAGGAATGATAAGTTCCTCACTTGATCATGGCTAAAATGAAGTTAAACAGAACCATAAATGTCCAATGATGCATAAGGTTAGCCAAGGTAAAGCTTAACATATGAAAAATCATAAAAAGGAACTTTAAACTTGGTCATCATTCCATTACTTGGTGAATAAGGATATTTGGTCATGAGACATGCCCTTGTCTATCAATGGGACTCTCAATGACCATAAAATAAGTCCTAAAAGAGATGAAATTTGAATGGGAGAGGATAACACTTGCAATCTACTCTTCAGTCAAAAGTGGATTGTATAGACAAACTTATGGTTTATATAGCCTACTTGATGGGCTATACAAACTACATGAAGTATGTGCAACTTATCAAAACTAGGTTTTTAAAGGAAAAAGAAAAATCTATCAAAACTAGGTTTTCGAAGGAAGAAGAAAAAGAAGAAAGGGGAAAAAAGATAGGGATAGAGAGATCCTTAGAATGCTTCTAACTATTTCTTTGCCCTCAGAGGCTCGTAAACTTTATTTAATCCTTCAAAATGTTATGGAATGCTTAAGAATGTAAGATTAGAGACCTTTGTTCTACCTTAGAATTAAGTGTTAATGGCTTAAGGTTTGAGTTCTCTAAATATTAAAGTGTTTATGGAGAGATTTTAGTAGAGTTTCCATAGAGCTATCCAAGGAATTAGGGTTTCTTAAAAAGTTATACAACTAAGGTGTTGTCTATATAGCCTTAAGGTTTAAGGGGTTTGGTTCTAGAATGTTCCATAAATTAGGGTTAAACGCTAGGTTATACAGCCAAGTGCTTTATTGTACAGCCTAGCTTAGTGAGTTATACAACAAACTAATCAAGCTTAAATAACTTTGGGCTTTTGGTTTTATGGGCTTAGGCTTGTCTTTTGGACTCAATCCAAGGTTTCCTAAGGCCTTGCTTTTTTCCCTTTAGCAATTCCCTTTACATTTTGGGGAATAGTTCTATTGATTTTCTTCATCGAGCTTGCATCCTCATGCCTAAAATCCAATGCTCACAGTTTGCCCCTACTTATGGGGCTTGGAAAACACATTTAGGAAATGAATGTTTGAACAATATTCAATAAAATAATGTAATAATGGCAAACACTAGGATGGATACAAAGGATACATTTCTTTAGTAGCTCTTCGAGCAGGCACTCAAGTTTGTTTTGGCAGTTTTTTAGTAAATACCATGTTCTAAGTGCTTCCAATAGCTCTCAAGTAGGTACTATATGTCTTAGTAGCTCTTTAATAGGTATTGAGTTTGTTATGGTAGCCTTCTAACAGGTACCAGGTATTCTTATATAGTAGCTCTTTAGTAGGTACTTGATATCACAACAGCTCTCTAGCAAGTCCTAAGTTTGTCCTAGCAGTTTTTAAGAGGTACCATGTGTGTTTGTATCACCAACCAGCTCTTTAACAGGTATTGGATGTCTTAACAGCTCTCTAGCAAGTATCGAGTTTGTCTCACTAATAGCTCTCTAGTAAGTACTGGATACGTTGTGAGTTCATAGTTGTCTTTTGTGGCTACTAATATTCTTGAATCTTTTAGGTAGTGTCTTAACCCTTCTAGCTAGTGATCCTAACTTAAGGATGCCCCTTGGGGATGGTCTTGTGTCCTACGTGCCTTTCTAGTATGTTGGTGTGTTCTTCTGTGCCACTATTTTGTTTTTGCTTTTTTTTTTCCCCGTTCAGGAAGGAATTCATGTCATAACAACCTTTTTGGTTATCCTAAGAAGTGGGCTTAGGCCTAAATTCTATGGCCTTTAGGAAGTTTGAAAGGTTCCAAGAATGTGAATTTTCTTCTAGAAATCCTTATGGTACCTTTAGGAAGGTCAATTTTGTCATTGAAGGGTATTTTTGGTAATTTAGTTAGCAATTTGAAAATTGATTTGGCTTTTTCAAGCTTTAGTGGTGTTAGGGTATTGGGGAGGTTCATCTTTGCTTTTGATTATATTAGTTTAGTAGGCTATATAAATAAATGGGTTGTCTGTACAACCAACTTGATGGGGCAATTTTCATAACACGGGGAAGTGCTTTATGCAGACCACCCTTGTTTGTAGAGACTACACCCTTTATATAAGCCTACGATAGCCCTAAGGCTCATTGGCATCATTCATCTTCTTCCTTCTACTTTATCTCTCTAAAAACTCACTAAACTTAGCTTTCTTAGGTTTCGTTTGCTCTCAGACCTTCATAGTAGTTGGCTTTGATGATAGTGAGATGTTTGATATCCCAAAGGAGTTTTCAGTGAGGAGACCACTGTTTATGATGCCTTAGAGTCGTATGGGGCTTTCAGAGGGTGAAACCCTTAAAGAAGGCAACCCTGAAGATCATTTCCATAGGTTTTAAGTCATGTCATTACATGTTGATAGTTTACAGTATGTACCATCATCTAAGCAGAAGCCACCTCAGGAGTGGTAGGCCTTTCCCCCTTTTTTCGTTCATTTTCAAATTTATTTTGAACATTATCTTTCTACTTGGCATTATAGGCTTTAGGCACCACCTTAGAACTTACTTTGTGCATATGAATGTTAGGTTAGCTTCAAAAATATTTAGAGATAGTTCTAGGACACTTACTTTTTCTTTTTGAAGAATTTATTTTACTATCCGTCGGTTAATTTTTTTTATCGCAATTTCCATGCCCTATACCTTTCTTAATAACTTACACAAAATTGTTGAAATTAATTTGTGCAATAACCTAGGAAGAGTTGAAACACATACTTGTAATAAAATAAATTATTTATTTTTGCAAATTTTCTTGTTGATGTTGGATTGAGTTGTATTAATCTTGTGATACTTTATGCTTGACTGTTAAACTACACTTAGGATTTTTATGAAGATTTAGTAAAAATTAATTTTTATAATCTTTCACAAAATTTGTAAATACTTCTATCATGACAGGGGTCGATTATTTTATACCTTTAAAATTTTCCCTAAATTATTCAACCACTTACACATTACTAAATACAGACAAAACATTATTTTATTATCCAAAAATTAAAAACTTGTTTACCTTGTTTTGTCGATTTGATTTTTTCTTCTGCCTATGTCTTTTGGGCTTAGCTTTTGCTACTTGAATCCTTTCTTTACTTGTTTTCCTTCTTTTTTCCTATTATAAATTTTTTGGCCTATTCTTTTCCTTTTTAATGTGATGTCTCCTTTTATAAGGGAGGCAAGGCAATGGGCCCTACCAAGGCATTGTTCTGAGAGTTGCACTTTAGGATCCTTACTCGCTTAAGGAGACCAAACTCATGCCTTTTCTTTAGACACTACTGGAAAAGGCCCTATAGATTGACGCCACGATGACCCAGACATTGGCTAAGTGTTAGATTGACACCACCCACACCTTCCATCTACTACTGATGGGAAGGTCACAATCACCCTCAATGGCTTTACTGACTTGATCGAGATCCTCTTCTCAGGCATCCCCTTCTCTGCTAATTCTAGTGTGCACAAGTTAGTGCTACAGAGGGACTATATTTACTTACTCTTTGGCTGCATTCCTCGAACCAAAAGGACCCTCTCCTTCGAGTGATCTAGCAAAAAGGCTAGCACTCTCATGGCCACTAATTATAGCCCATAAGAGGTGGTGGATCAATAGGCCCGATGCTTCTTACTATACACATTACCAAGGATTTTATTCGTTAACCCGTCGGACATCGTGGAGATTCGCTTAGTGTTGGTGTTTGAGTACCTAGGACTTGTTCAACACTTTGACTTGGGGTTTCTTGCATTAGCCTACCTGTATCGATACCTAGATCGGTGTTATCGAGCTCAGTCCTATATGGGAGACACCTATTGTGTCATCATTGTGAGTATTTTTTTTATCTTTCCATTTCACATGTTCATTCCTTTTTAGTTACTTTTAAGTTGATGTTATGCTTTGTTAATAGGCCTGGACCATGGAGTTGGAACTCCTATAGGGAAGCAATCCCTAACCTGACATGGAGGGTTGCTACCCTCAATTCATAAGGTTAAGCATGGCTCATGACATGAGTCTTCAGTTGAAGTTAGGAGTGAGTGCCTAAACAACCTTGCCTTAAACCAGCTATTGACATCCTGTAAAAAGAGAAAACCATTAATGTTACATTAATTAGTGTCTTTGGTTTTATACCTATAATTGTTATTTATTCTTATTGTAATTGCATTTGGATTGGATAAAACGTTGCAGCTATAGGTGGCAAAGGCTAGGGGCCTTTTGTATGGGTGACGTTTGATAACAGGACCCTCCTTGCATGAGTGGTACTTTCAGGAAGTGAATCTTCTAATGGCATAAGGGGTTGGGCACATAATCTATTCCTCTACATCCATTATCTAACATGTTATGGGCAATAAGGGTGAAGAAGTATGAGGCCTAGATGGCACTACAATTCGTGTCGAAAGGATAACTCGTGACTGATAGACTCACTTATTGATCATAAATTGTAAGGGCTTTATAAGGACAGTGCCTATGATAGGGGTGACAATCCTAGCATTCCTGCACCACAAGGCATATGAGGGGAAGATCTTATGGCATAGGGCATGAAGGATGATTCTGCATACTAGGCGAAGCCTATGGAGTTCGCTCCTATTACTTAGGGTTATAAGGGGTTGCACATCTACTTCTGAAGGATTGGAGCCCATTATTGTAGGTGAGTCAAACCTTCTATTGGATAACTTGGTTGAGTTTTACATGGCATCCTTGATTAGGTCGATGATGTCACTATAGATCACCCAGTTAGCTTGCACTTTTGAGCAGACCAACACCACCCATGTGAGTACCTTTCATTTGCATCTTTATCTCATTTACTATAGTTGAAATTTTTATTGCTAAAATACCTTCTTTTCTTCTTACAAGTCCCCTATATTTAGGTAGAAGCCATAGTAGACCTTAGTGCTACTGGAAAAAAGACAGTGACACATTAGACTTGATCAATGCAAGTTAGTAACAATTAGTGATGTATCAAAAATAGGTATGCATCCTAACCCTTATGTATCTCATAAGATATAGTCCAGTGCCTGACTCAGGAACTTAAAGATATATAGCAGTGTCTGAGGCCTAGATCGAGATGATGATTAAGGTAGCAGCTGAGTATTCTAATGAGTCAGTAGCCTCGAAGAAGGGGGGAGGAGATAATGACGAAGATACCTTATTAGGAAATAAAGGGGATTGAGCTCATTTGATGGTTCTTAGATTTTATTATTTTTCTTTTTTAGTATAGAACATTTATTAGATATTGTTAATATTTTTAGGGTAGGTGTACAAATATTTTGGGCAATTTGAAAGCCTTATTGCTTTTTAGATATTTGCTTGAACACTGGGATCTTTAGATTCATTGAGGTGATGATGCGTCTCTTTTCGCCCAATTTTAGAATTTCAGTGGAAATGTCCAATTTTGATTATGGCTCCATTTTTGGCTTTTAAATGTATGGTTGCATTATTTCAACCCCCTTGAACATATATATGTCTTTTGAAATAGGTACCAAACAATCTTCAAGCTTAGAGTACATGGGAAATTCTACCTAATTTGTCCTATAAAGCTTGGTCTATACATACCATCAAATTGTTTATAGAGACTACTAGTTGTTTGTACAAATAACTCTATTGGGTTGTGTAACTAGGTACAACTGTTCAAAACTATAAAGCACTAAGCACCTCCTCCTTCTTATATAAATACCATCCACAATTTTCTTATTCAAACCCCCTATTTTCACTTTCTTAACCATGGCTAGAGCATTTTTAAGGTCCTCCCATCTCAAGCTTAGTCTAATTTACCTTGTGCAGGTCTTGAAGATCTCTCTCATATGTATGCTTAGACGTGACATCTTGTACACATTTTGCAATCTATTGGATTCCACTACCATTCTTTTTATTTTGGAGACACTAAGATCCACCCTCTACTAGAAGAATTTGGTCTCATTCTAGACTATCGGGACATAATTGTATTTTGAATTACTTTACCATAGTTAAGTTACCCACATATCCGTAAGATGATGGAACTTGTGATACGATGAGGTGCCCAGGTATACCGTATGTGAGGACAAAATCCTTATAACCCCTTTTCTCACTCTTTACCCTTCTAAAGGTCATGCTTGGATAACACAAGCCCGTATTATGGTAGCCACCTTAATGGATGAATTCCTTTTTGTGGAGGAAAGATAGGGAGATAGATCTACAAATTCTATGCTTACTTGAGGAAGTTGAGTCGGGAAAAACTCCCATCCCGACAATCTTAGGGAAGATGATTGTAGGTCTAGATAAGGTAGCTCTTAATGTCAATGATTTTTTTTCTAAGAGCCCATTATTGCATCAGGTATGAATTTCTTCTACAGCCTTTATTCTTGCTATTTCATTTTTATTTTTATTTATTTTTATTTTTGCCCTTGTGAGTTTTCAATCTAGTGGGCTACTCATTTTTGCTTAAGTTGCCTTTTGGATTTTCAACCAAACAAACACATTATTTTATTTATTTATTTATTATTATTTTCTTTTTTCTTCCAAATATGGCTACAAAAGAGGTTAGGTGTATTGACTACTCCCACTATGGGCACAAGACTCTACTACCCACAACACCATCTGAACCATCGCTTGTCATGGCCTACCACCTCTATGGACAAATGGACTAGGTGAATGTCTCACATCATTGCTTCTAGCATTTACTAGACTTGCCAATGTTGTAAACTTTCATGAGTTACCTTGAGGACTTATAAGGATTACGTGACCATTTTGGCTTTAGCATTTGATGCCTTATAGTTCCTGCTAGAGTGCGTCTCTAGTTCAATGCTTCTTATCATAGAGTGGACTTCCTTCCTTCTTTCATTAAAGGCCCATTGTCCTAACATTTCTTGGATAAGGTCAAGGCTATGTGGGCGAACCACATATTTATGACAATCACTGGTGCAGATCCTGATCTCGAGGATGATGTTAATTATGTGGCCTGGTTACACAACTTTTAGACTTATAGATTATTCTATCATATCAAGGCATTGACAAACAATGAAACTTTATAGGAAGAAACCTCTATATATTTAGCTCTGGTTGGTAGACATATTTGATTGAATTTGCTTTGATTATGCAATAGTATTTTCTTTTGATATTATGCTTAACATATACATTTTCATCTTACATATTATACATTAATGGAATGCATGATCATTGCTTTTAATAATGGCACATTAGATCATTTGATCGCCCCACATAATGCCTCCACCTTATTTGTCTTTTGCCTTTCACTTTTGCTAGTTCTACTACTTAGTATGTCGTTGTTCTCTTATAAACATCCCTAGTGGTAAATCGCATTCTTTTGTCTTTTGATATATATATATATATATATATATATATATATATATATATATATATATATATATATATATATATTGCCTAAGCTGCCCTTTCAAGTGTTTGACTTAACAAGCCTATTTTTATTTTTTCTTTCCATTTTTTCATTATGCCTTGACTTTTACATAAGTTGCCCATGTAAATTTTTTACTTAGCTGGCTAATTTTACTTTCTTCGCATCCTCACTCGAAGTATTTCTTTAGCCTGTATAGGTTCACCAATTCGAAAATTTTATTTTTGTCCATATCTGATAATTTCATGACACATCTTAAATAGATATGTTGACCATATAAGGACCTTCCTAATTCAATTTGAACATTCCTTGAGGATCTTGAGCATTTATTCAAACTTTTTCCACTATTTTAGTGTGACATCACTGGCAATGAGCAAGATTTTCTAATTTTCCTATGTGTTAATATTAAATACAATGGTATGCATATAATTAATATATTAAATATGCTCATAAAATTATGCATGTTATGTACACTACCATCAAGAAAGACATCTCAAAGTAAGCGAACTTGTCATTCGTGGCCTTAAACTTAGAAATAAATACATCATCATCCTCAAAGAGACTATAGATAAAAACATTAATAGTATAAGAAAATCAACTTCCTCTAGTGGATTAGCAGGAGTCTCCTTTGCTTGATCCTTCTCTTTTTTCCTCTATTTCCTTTCATTAGTTGTAATATTAAGATCACTACCCTATTGAAAAACCCTTTCTTTCTCATCTTATACATCAGCTATAACTTTCACAACCTCTTTGATGCCCTATTCCATTTAACTATCCTTTAGTTCAATCTTTATAAAACTCTCCCAAAAAGTTATCCCCTTTAGCTCTGTCTATTTAATGCTTAAGGCCTGACCTTAAACTTTCTCTTCTTCCTCCATATCCCCAATGGAATTCATAATCATATTCTCAATATCTGCTAGTCTCATACCATTATATGTACTTTCAGTGAACTTGCATAGCCCTGTATATTCCCATTTTGAGTCTATAAAGGGTACATTTTAACTCACCATCCCAAATTTCTCCTTTATGAAATCATCACTAGTGGTCCTAAAATATTGTTCTGCTTGCAACGATCTTGATCTCCCTTGGTGAGCTTATTTTTGTCATATGTTAGATTAGGTTGATCAAACCTAAACCTATGTCAAATTCTATTTTAATCTTGACAACATTGATTGAAAGACTCTAATCATCTTCTCTAAGTATGGTGATTATAGAAATAAAGTTGTCATTTCATTTGAGGTTGAATGGAACCAATATTCATGGTGTACTCATAAATCACATTCGCTATAAGTAAATAATGACCATTATCCAAATCAAAGCCTAACACATTTTGGACAATCGAGTTCATTGTCTCGATCATAAGACCCTTAGCGACCATAACTATCAAAAGAACTTAAAGGGATTTAGGTAAACAACTAGATAAAGCCACGTGTCTTAAATTGCTAATGAAACAAAAATCACGATAGCAACACTCCTTGTAGCGATTGCAACCTTCCAAGCTGCATCACTTCAAGACTCCAGTTGGATTTGTGATAGGTAGTAATGCTAAGGTTCACTAGCATGACCATGGTAGCGCCTGCGAGATAGGAGTAGTGCCTGCAAGCTAAAATTGCACCTATAAGACTCAAACGACTGCATTTTTTGGATGAATCAATGCAAAAATGACACGTGTACTAACTGTTAGACACAATTCAAGATGAAACTTGATTCATGATTGCGAATTCCTTGACTCGATCGTGACATTTGACTGACAAACATTTAATGCTGGATTTTGCCACCAACTTTGGAGATTATGAGATAGTTTTGTCTCTAATGTTTCTTTGGTGGAGTAACCTATAAATACTCTACCAAATGGGCATAAATGTAAGAGAATAGCATTTACTAAGGTAAAACTCTTACAAATTTGTTTATCAACTTTCTTTCTCTTTTTTACTCTTTGTTATTGAGTTGTAAGAAGTTTGGTATGGGCTTTAAACACCCTTTCAGATTAGGTTTAGGAGTGAGCCAACATAAAACTCTTGTATAGGTTTGAGTGTCAGCCTTAGGAAACATTTATAAGGTTGTGTGTGAGCCTTTGCAAAACATAAGTTGTAAAGTTAAGTGTGACTTGAAAACACCATTAAGAATTAGTGGAACACCTAACTAGAAGAATTGGAGAGTGGATGAACTATTGGTTAATACCCAAACCACTATAAATCCCAATGTATTCTATTATTCTTCTACTTTTTCTTACATTTGCTTAATTAACCCTTCTTCTAGAATTAAAATTGCCCACTAATTCAAACCCCTTGTTAGTGCATAAAGGCCAACATTATCACACAACCATGTAGTATGTTGGCCTAGTGCACCAAGAAGGGGGATTGAAATGGTGGAAGATAAAAATTTAGAAGAAAAGGTAAGATGATTAGAGAATTAAGAAGGGGTAGAAAAAGATAAATACAACATGTTTATAGTGGTTCGGGTGTTAACAAATCCTACATCCACTCCCCAATTATTCACAATTGGGTATTTCACTCAACTAAAATGGTGTTTTCAAGCTCACACATAACTTTCATAATGTGTTTTATTGCTCACACACAAACCTTAAAATTTATGTTTTTAGGCTCACACAAAACCTCTCATAAGTGTTTTAGGAAGGCTCACACTCCAAACTCTTACAAGAGTTTTGATAGCTAGTCTAACTCTTAACCTACTTACAAAGGTGTTTAATGCTAACACCAAACAATCAATAACACATAAACAAGAATAAGAAGAATGAGTAGCAAATTTGTAAGAGTTTGGTTACAATAAATGAAATTCTCTTACATTTACATCTTTTTGGTGGTGTGTTTATAGGCAACAATCACCAAAGAGATGTTACTCATAAACTATCCCTAAATTCTAAGTTATGTTAGGCAGATTTTGCATTAAACATGTATCGAATAAAAGTTGTGATCGTGACTAGTATTTCATAGTCATGATTTTTCAATTTACACTAAAAAGCTGAAAATCATGGCAGAGAACCTTGTTTTGCATCTAATATCTAGTCCATGCGTCCTTCACCCATTGGTGGTTTAAGAAATATAGCCATTATGTTTGACCAACCAATCAAAATTCGCGATCGCGATTGAACTTCCTTTTGGGCGCAATTAAGATCATGAATTCTATTTTTTTTTTTTAAGGAGATAACACTTTCTTAGGTTGTGATCACGACATATGCTTCACCCTCACAAATTTTGATATTCCAACGGTTGTCATGGACACATGGCATGTTGTGGTTGCAGACTTGGTTCCCTCCTTTACTACTATGAAAATCATGGTCGCAGTAGGGATGGAATGACACCCCAAATTCCTCTGTAAGTTAATCAAGCTTCCTTCGGCTGAATTGCAGCTTCGAATTAATCTGTGAATTCCTCTAGCCTAGCTCCATCCATCCTTATTGCTAGGTACCGATTACAAATTAGGGGATACTGACCTCAAATTTGGATGTCCTTCTCAACCTTGGAGATTTAGACTTCCATCCAACTTCCAATGAAAAATTATCTTATAAACTGCAAAACAAAATCAAAACAAAACACTAAAACTAATCAATCTCCATTGTCAAGATCAAAAGAGGCTTATGACTTACGTTTGAACAACCTAGTCTAATAATCTCTTTTTTTTTTTATTTTGACAACTTAGATTGATCTTAAAGAAAATTAAATGCATGAGTTGTGAAGTTAGGAAGGTTAATGATCAAATAATCAAAGAATTCTAAGTTTGAAAGAGTAAAGCTCTTATAGTTATTGCTCCTTCTCAACTTATGTTTTCCTTATGCACATTACTATTTTTATGTTTTCCTTATGAACATTACTATTTTCTCTCTTATTGTTATTCTCTCCCCTTTTGGCAAGATCAAAAATAGGGTTAAGTTTAAAGAGTGAATGAGGTGCATAAATTAAGATAGAGTTAACATACAGAGCAAATAAAAAAAATAAAAAAAGAGAAATCACATAACATATGAAGGAATGAATTACAAAACAAACGCTTTTATTTATTTAATAAACTGTGAGATCACAAACCTTACATTAAGAACATAAAAGAAGCAACATAACAAAAAACACTAAAGACAATATAAAATATTGAAGAACTATCATCATCTCCAGAATCATCAAGGTCTTCATTTGCCCCTCCACTTTGAGCTTCATCACCCTCTTCAACCTCTTGATTATCCTTCTTTTCAAGTGTGTCTTCCCAATGCTCAAAATCTAGAAGTTGGCAAGCAGTAGCACCTACTTTCTCTTGAAGATCCACCATATCACTATGTAGGTGGGGAGGAGGAGAAATCATTTCTTAATTATCCTCATCATCTTGTCAAGCTTCTTATTGATAGAGTTAATAGTAATTTTGGCTTTGGGTTTAGGTTGGGGAGGTGGAACAGGTTGTGCTCCCTTTTCAATGACTAGCCTTATTCTTTTTTAGGCATGGGATGTTTCTAATTTCTTTGCCTTAAAAGCACCCAATGTATAAGTATATGAATCAGGGCGAATGACTTTAGCATTGATCAGATAAGGCAAGCCCAAAAAGTTATAGGATGGCAGGTACTTTTTTGGTAAGGAACTTCTCATTTCCTCATTAAAAGCACTCATATAATGGTAAATGGCAATGACATAGGAGGGAAGAAAAAATTGGCTTTTGGGTTTTGAACTCATATGGATCAATTAATCGACAAGGTAGTTATCGATTTGAATTGGTTTGTTTTTGGTAAGGCAGAAGAGAAAAGTAAGGTCTTTTTGTGAAATCTTCTTGTTACCATCACCTCTTGTGTTGACTAAGAATGTGATAATATGATGAAGGATCCAGTTTGGGAGGGTTTGAATGTATTTTGCTAAGGAGGTTTTGGGGTCGTGTTTGGTCTCGATGGAAATTTCAGACCAAAACTTCGAATAGATGACGTCAAGAGCAGAGATGATGAATGGAATGTCATCCCCGACTTAAAGATTGAAAAGGTTTGAAATTTGTTTGAAGGTAATGATAAAAGGATCCCCAAAGGCTCGAAATACTACCTCATATTGGCCTACACGAGATTTCGCTCTTCTGCTCAAAGTCATGATACCTATGAATTTGCACACTATCTCTCCTTAACTAGGCTTATCATCAAAAATGATTTCATTTCATCCTAGGTTTGAAAGAAATGCATGGATCTCATCCCTGATGCCTAGTGACTCAAGTAAGAATGTGGAAGGGATTTTGTTAGGCTAGATAATCTTTAAGGAGTTTGCCTTGTACCTATCCTTCTCCTTCTTAGTACCTTTTCACCATGTATAAAGTAGGTCATCTAGAAGGTTATGCTACTACTTTGCCTTTTCTGCTCTTGAGGCTTTCTTAGGGGGCATTGTAGATGAGGGAAGATTATAAGATGTTTAAGAGTAAGGAAGAAGAGAGATGAAGGTTTCTAGCAAAAATGAGTAGAAACACTATTTCAAGGGTTTATATAGGCCATGAAAGGGTGTGAAAATGTCATAAATGGTCAAAATTTTATTTAATGAGGGATTGCAAATGATTGGCGGTCAAATCAGTTAAATGTAGGCAGTTGCTCAAATTCGTGATCACGACCATCAAGTCACAATTGCTAGTTGCGAAATCCCTGAGTAACAGACAAAAAAAACCTTGGGAATCGGCGTGGCCAACAGTCAAAACATTTGAAATTTGAATAAATTTATGGTAGGGAATGAAAGTAGTGACCGCGAATTAATCATTAACAAATGAATTGATGATTACTTATAGATCGCCACCATGAATCAAAGAATAGCGACTGCAAATTACAAGGCAGAAAAGATTACTAAAAAAGGATAAGATTTAGCTTCCTAAGATGTGATCCATTTAATATATCGATGCTTAATACATGCAAATTGGCATAGAGAGGCACAATTGCACAAAGAATTAAAACATCTAAAGAAACAAACAACACATACATCACACATAGCAATCAATCAATAAAAATTCACATAAAAAGGATTATAGAAGATCCATATTTCACTTCAGGAAGCTTCCATCAATCATTCCCAACTCTCTCTTAATGAAGTTCATCCTTTCTTCATTCAGAGGTTTTGTGAAAATGTTCACAAGTTGATGATTAGTGTCTATAAATTCTAATACTACATCACCATTTTGGATATGATCTCTAAGAAAATGATGCATAATGTCTATATGTTTACTCCTAGAATGTTGGATGGGATTCTTTGAAAGATTTATTGCACTAGTGTTGTCACATTTAATGGAAATGTGATCAACAAATTTGCCATAATCCTTTAATTGTTGTTTCATCCAAATGACTTAGGTGTAACAATAACCTGTAGCTATATATTCAGCTTCAGCGGTGGATAGGGCAGCCAAATCTTACTTCTTACTAAACTAAGACACTAAACACTCTTATATGAATTAACAAGCTCCAGAAGTGCTCTTTCTATCCAGAAGACTACTAGCATAATTTGCATCTGAATAAGCTATAAGACTAAATGAAGAATTTGTAGGATACCATAAACCTAGATGTAATGTCCCGTGTAAATATTTGAAAATCCTTTTAACCGCATTTAAATGAGATTCTTTATGACAAAATTGAAACCTCGCACACATGCATACACTAAACATTATATCAGGTTTAGAAATGGTAAGATAGAGTAGAGAACTAATCATACCTCGATATCTCTTCTCATCAACCGACTTACCCTATTCATTCTTACACAACTTGATAGTAGCACTCATTGGTGTTTTTGCTACTTTACATTCTTCCATACCAAATTTCTTGAGAATGTTCTCTGTGTATTTAGCTTGGTTAATGAAGATCCCTTATTTGGTTTGCTTGATTTGTAGACCAAGGAAAAATTTAAGCTCTCCCATCATGCTCATCTCAAATTCCCTAGTCATACACTAAGCAAAATCCTTACAAAGAGATTCATTAGTAGCATAAAAAATGATATCATCAACATAAATTTGCACTATTAGTGTATCATGATAATGCCTTTTGACAAACAAAGTTGTGTCAACCTTCCCCTTTTCAAAATCACTTTGCAAAAGAAAAGAACTAAGCCTTTCATACCAAGCTCTTAGAGCTTATTTCAAACCATACAAGGCTCCATTCAACTTAAAAACATAATTTGGAAAAATATGTGATATAAAACCAGGAGGTTGTTCAATGTAAACTTCCTTCTCAATGACACGATTTAAGAAAGTACTTTTGACATTCATTTGAAATAGTTTGAAATTCATGTGACATGCATATGCCAAAAGAATCCTAATGGCCTCAAATCTTGCTATAGGGGCATAGGTTTCATCATAGTCAATTCCTTCCTCTTGGTTGTAACCCTTAGCAACCAATCGAGCATTATTTCTAGTGATAAACCCTTGCTCATCTAACTTATTCTTGAAAACCCATTTGTAACCTACAACAAGGTGTTCCTTATGCCTAGGAACAAGTTCCCACACATTATTTCTCTCAAATTGGTTGAGTTCCTCTTGCATAGTAATCACCTAACTTTCATCATCAAGAGCCTCATTTTGGCTCAAATTGAGAAACAAAAGCAAAATTATTATCTAAAGTATTGAGTTGAGATATAGTACTTACACCCTTGGATGTATCACCAATGTTTAGGTCCTTGGGGTGATGTTTAGAAAATCTCTAATCCTTGGGAAGATCTTGGTTTGGTGATTCCACTTATTGATGTTGAGGTGCTTTATCGTCTTTTGATGATTTACTTTCATCATGACCTTTATCTAACCCTCTAATAATAGGCTTCAATTTCAATTTCTCAAAATCACCTATAAGGTCATCAACAAGAGAACCTTTCCTAAGATCAGGCTTACTAGATTCATTAAACACAATATTCATGGACTTTTCAACAAGTATTAAACTCTTATTAAAAGCCCTATAGGCTTTTCTAGTGGTGGAATAACATAAGAAAATGCCTTCATTTGTTTTTGAATCAAATTTATCAGGATTACCCTTAGTATTCAAGATATAACACTTACATCCAAGTACTCTTAGGTAATGATAACTTAGGCTTTCTACCACTCCATAGCTCATAAGAAGTTTTATTAAGAACGGGTTTTTTGAAAACTTGGTTTGCAATATAACATGGAGTATTGATAGCTTCGGCCTAAAAGTAATTTGGCAATAAATACTCATTAAATATAGTTTTAGTCAACTCTACTAGTGTTATGTTTTTCCTCTCTATGATATAATTTTTTTGTGGCATTCTAAGAGTTGAGAAGTTATGAAAAATCCCATTATTTAAGTAATAAGATTCAAAAGATTCATTTTTAAATTCTTTTCCATGGTCACTTCTTATAGAAGAAATGAAGTAACCCTTTTCATGTTGAATCATTTTTACAGAACTTTTACAAGCATCAAAAATATCATGCTTATGAACAAGAAAGGATACCCAAGTAAACCTAGAGAAATCATCAATTAAGACATGTGCATAATGTTTTCCACCTAAACTTGCACTCCAGTAGGTCCTATCCAATCCATATGAATTAATTGAAGAGGTCTACATGCACTTAAAATTTTATTTACTTTGAAGAAAGATTGATGTTGTATTTTCATTTGGCAATGAACACATGTCTTGTCTCTAAAAAACTTTAGCTTGGGAAGACCTTCCACTAGCTTCCCTTTCGATAAGCTTTGTAAGAGCTCCATTTTAGCATGTCTAAGTCCTCCATTCTAGCATGTCTAAGTCTTTTATTCTAAAGCCAAGCTTCATTGCTAAGAGACACAAGATGCTTAAAAGATTGGTTAGCCAAATTATCTAAGTCAATTAAGTAGGTATTTCCCTTCGTTTCACCCTTAAAGACAACCTTTTAATCTACCAAGGTGGTAACTCTGCATTCTCTAGGGTCAAAGGTAACTTTATTACCCTTATCACACAATTGACTTACACTAAGCAATTTATGTTGTAAGCCATCCATAAGTAAAACATCATTAATAAGAGAACAACCATTCTTACCAAAGGTGTTAATGCCAATTACCTTACCCTTAGCATTGTTTCCAAATGTGACATTGTCACCCTCCTTTTCTCTTAGGGCCATGAATAGTCTTTCGTTGCCCGTCATGTGCTTTGAGAATCCACTATCCACATGCCAATCATTTGCTTCATTGGTTACTGCCAAACAATCCTACACAACACAAGTAAATCATTTTTGCTTTAGTAAATAAGCATATTTGAGTTCTAGGGGGTAGTTTTAAAAGGATCCTTCAACTTGAGGTGTGCCTTCCTAATATAATAATAAATGTTCACAAAATAGTGACATTGGCGTTTAGACTTATGAGTCTTTCTTCTATATATTGCCTTGGTATGAGTGGGGGGTTTTCTCATACTAAAATGATGTGAATGTGAACATGAACATGAATGAATAGGTGTAAAAGCAAATTTTTTGTGTATGTGTTTAAGTGAGCATGTTTTTTACTGTAAATGTATACATGATTGACTTTCCTAGAAATAGGCCTTGAGCCTTGTTGTACCTTTCCTTTGCCCTTTGGCAATGATGGTTTAGTGCTTTGATCACTTTTCCTTCAAACCACTTCAATACTTAATGTTTGAGGTGTTGAGGTGCTAATAAATGTTGTGAGTGAAGGTACAAAAGAAGAGGCTCCATTGAAGCCTAGACCATGCCTAACTAAGGGAGGTATTCGTGATATAATAAATGTATCCAAAGCTTTCTTTCCTTTATGGAACTTAGAAATAGAGGTTATAAGTTCAATGATGTCACCCCTTAAAGAGTCATTTTCTTTGCTCAATGAGGTTAGGGATGAAGATGACTTAGATAGACTCTCCATAGACTTTTTGAGTTCTTCATTTGAAGCACTCAATTCACTTATAAGACTAATTAAGGATTTAAACTCATCCTCTAATTTGGTACATTTCTTCTTGTAAGATTTTATTTATGACTTATATTTGTCACATTTCAAAGAGAGAGCTTCTAAAAGCTCATCATCTATATCATCTATCTTATCGAATGTTGCATAAAAGTGAGGTGAAGAACTTACCTTATTTGATGAATCTTCTTGAGCCATGAAGCACAAGTTTGTAACCTCTTTCTCTTCATCTTCTTTACTTAAGCTAGCATCCCAAGTGGCTTTGAAGCTTTTCCTTTTTCTTTGTCCCTTTTCTTCTTCTTCTTTAATTTGGGATAGTCATATTTGATGTGGCCTTACTTGCCACATTCATAATAAGTGACATCACTTAACCTTTCCTTGCGGTTGGAGTTGCTTTCTTGAAGCTTCTTCTTTTCTTTCTTCTTCCAATTAGCTCCTTTATTCTTCTTGAAAGCATTACTAGCTCCTCCTCCTTTTTGTCACTTTCCTATTCACTTGAGGCCACTTCAACTTCCTTCTCCTTCGATGAAGACTTGAGAGCTAAGGTCCTCTTTTCTAGTTTTTTTGATTTATCTACTTGTCCTTTCATCTTCTTTATAACTTCATGCTTCTTTAAGGCTAGCTCATGAGTTAAGAGCTTGCCTATTAGAACATCAATTGGCACCTTCCCTATCTCAAAATTGGACTCTTGGATACTACAAACCCTAGCACCAAACTTTTCAAGAGGTAAAGATTTAAGGATTTTTTAATTTACCTCATGATTGGCGAGAATTCTCCCAAACTTCGTTATGTTTGTGACAATTGCAAGAAGCACGTTCATCACATCTGTGATGCTTTCATCCTCTTACATCATAAATAGCTCCTATTCCATCACATACATTTCAAGTCGATTGGATTTCACTAAGGTAGTGCCTTCATGAGCTGTAAGATAATGTTGCACCCTTCCAATTTCTTCTCTTGAGGGAGAACATACAAAGATTGTCATAACTCTTTTGTTTCTACCATTAGATCTCTTATGAGCTTCAACCCACTCCTTTCTAAGGATCAATTCCTCACTTTTGTACACCACCTTAGTAGGTGGCTTCCACTCCTTTGCTACAATGTCCCAAAGGTCTATCACATAACTATCCAAATAGATTTCCATCCTATACTTCCAATGAATATAGTCTACTCCATCAAAATATGGCTTGAGGTGGGTGTGGATTCCTTCTTATGCCATGATCTTTTCTCACATAATTAAGCCTTGAAGTAAAACTTGGCTCTAATACCACTTGTTGGCTCAATACACCAAAAAGGGGGATTAAATTGATGGGAGATACAAATTTGGAAGAAAAGGTAAGATGATTAGAGAATTAAGAAGGGGTACAAAAAGTTAAATACAAGATGTTTATAATGGTTTAGGTGTTAACAAACCCTACATCCACTCCTTACTTCTTCACAATCGGATATTTCACTCAACTAAAAATGGTGTTTCCAAGCTCACATCTAACTTTCACAATGTGTTTTATGGCTCACACACAACCCTTACATTTTGTGTTTTTAGGCTCACACAAAACCTCTCACAAGTGTTTTGGAAAGGCTCACACTTCAATCTCTTATGAGAGTTTTGGTAGCTAGGCTAACGTTTAACCTACTTACAAAGGTGTTTAATGCTAACACCAAACAATCAATAATGCATAAATAAGAATAAGAATAATGAGTAGTAAATTTGCAAGAGTTTGGTTACAATAAATGAAATTCTCTGACATTTACATATGTTTGGTGGTGTATTTATAGGCAATAACAACCAAAAAGATATTACTCATAAACTATCCCTAAATGTCTAAGTTGTGCTACGTAGATTTTGCATTAAATGCTTATCAGACAGAAGTCGTAATCGTGATTGGCATTTCACAGTCGCAATTTTCCAATTTACACTAAGAAGCCAGAAATCATGATAGAGAATCTCGTTTTGTGTCTAACAGCTACTTCATATGTCCTTCACCCATTGGTTGTCTAAGAAATATAGCTATTGTGTTTAACCAATCAATCAAAATTTGCGATCACAATTGAACTTCTTGTTAGGCACAATTGAGATCATAAATTCTTATGTTTGGTGAGGAAATAACTCTTTCTTGGGTCATGGTCGCGACATATGCTTCACCCTTGTAATTTTTGATATTCCAACGGTTGCCTCGAACACATGGCATATTATGGTTGCAGACTTGGTTCCTTCTCTGTTACTATGAAATTCACGATTTTGATAGGGATGCAAATGACACTGTAAATTCCTCTATAAGTCAATCAAGCTTTCTTCAGCTGAATTATGGCTGTGAATTCATCTGTAAATTCTTCTAGCCTAGCTCCATCCATCCTTATTGCAAGGTCACAGTCATGAATTAAGGGATACCAACCGCGAATTTGGATATCCTTCTTAAGGTTGGAAGATTTAGACTTCCATCTAATTTTCAATGAAAAATTATCTTATAAACTGTAAAACAACACTTAAACAAAACATTAGAACTAATCAATCTCCATTGTCAAGATCAAAAGAGGCTTGTGACTTAGGTTTGACCAACCTAGTCCAACAAAGTTTAAGGGCCATACACAACTATGGATTGACCCAACTCTTAGTGGTCCTCTAACTTTGCAACTTGCTTGCCTTTCTTTTGCCTCTTCCTTTTTTTCTTTTCATCTTCCACTTTTAACAAATCATGATAATTCTAATAACCAATTTCTCTAACTCTTATTTAAAAGAAGGCTCTCTCAAGCTTATCAACAACACCATCATTTATTGGCTTCTCATCTTTTTTAATAGTTTCCTTTTTAACCTTTCCAACTAGTTCTCCTTCCTTCACATAGAAGTCAGACAATGGTCCATGTAAATCCCTCACTTTTAACTTTGAACCTTTACCATGATATCCAAGTCCTCTGTCAATGGTCTAAGTAGGAATTTATGGGAATTCTAACATACCGGTATAATTTTTTCTCAACACTTAGCTTAGTATAAAGTTCATGTTCTTTATGATTCCCATAACCTTTGGGTCAACCCACTTATTGATAACCCCTACAATCTGAAAACCCCTGAGATCTAGAACTGCCACACTTAGAGTTGACATACTTTCCTTACCTTCTGCACATATCATTACTATCCGCCTTTATAAGGAATCCTAACTTTTTTATGCACACTTGATAATACTCTTCCTAATGGGTGATACCACGGCTTTTCCAACAATAATAAGTGATAGGGATGTCCAATACCATGAACTCCACTATCATCTCATTAATTCTAGTCTTTACCATAGTCTTAGATACACCCAAGACTAGCCTTCTACTATCATCATTGGCCTGAATGATGTTATGTAATGTCTCTAAATCTTTTTCTAACAACCTAAACTTAAGTAATAACTTAAGAGGACATATGTTAATCGCAGACCCATTATCAACCATCACATACGAATTGCGCTTCCCCTGCACTTTAGCTTTTAAGTTAAATCGTGATCCCTTCCTCCTTATGTTGAATCTTCATCAGAAAAGGTGATCTTCCCCTTATGAGTGATCAAAGTAATAGTACCTTTTAGAGTGGCCTCCTTAGAAATGATTAGGCTTAGCATAACTTCTATCATAGCCCTCTTGTGTTCTTAAGAGTTAATGAACAACTCCCACATGCTAAACTAAGTTGGCATTTTCTTCAATTATTTGACAATGGGGTTGCCATCCTCATTTTCCTTCACCATAGGCTTATCTGCCTTCTTTTCAACCCATGGTTCCTTGGGGACCTCTCTATCAATGTAGTATTTCCCACTTCAATTCATGTTGGCCATAGTGCACCAAGAAAAGAGGATTGAATTTGTGGCAATTTTGGACTTTTGATTTAGAGGAAGCACACAAGAATGAAAGATTAGAGAAAGGGTAGAGAAGAATGAACATAAGAGTTTTATAGTGGTTCTGGTGTTAACCAACCCTACATCCACTCCTCAATTCACCAATTAGGTATTTCACTCAATCTCTAGTGTTTTACAAGCTCACACTTAACTTAGTGTTTAGGATCACACCAAACCTTACAAGTGTTTTCCAAGGCTCATACTCAACCTAGTGTTTTAGGCTCTCACCAAACCTTACAAGTGTTTTCCTAAGGCTAACACTCAAACTATACAAGAGTTTTCTAAGGCTCACTCTCAAACCTATACAAGAGTTTTTCTATACAAGGGCTAACTCGCAAACCCAAACAAAATGGTGTTTAAAGCTCACACCAAACTATGTACAAAAAAATAAAAAAATTAAAGTTAAGAAATAACTTAGCAAGAGTTTAGGCACATATTAATGGTTATCCTCTTGCATTCAAGTCTATTTGGTGGTGTATTTATAGGCAATAACCACCAAAGAGACATTACAAATAAACTATGTCTAAATCTCCAAGTTGTGCTAGACATATCTTGCATTAAATGCTCGTCAAACGAAATTCACGGTCGAGACTGAATTCGCAGTCACTAATTTTGAAATGTGTCTAACGGCTAGTCCATGTGGCATAAAACCATTGGTCTCTTCAAAAACTAGCCATTAGATCTTTCTCACGGATCTTAAAATTTGCGGTCGCTACTTCAAAATCGTAGTCACTATTTTCCTTTTTCGGACACGATTGTCACCGTGAAATCATTTGTCTAACATAGAGATGTTGTTTCTGAAATTCACAGTCGCTAATTTCAAAGGCAAATTTTCATACTTAGAGTTTCTTACTTCTAATCAATTTTATTCAACTCCTAATGAGATTTTATCGTAATATCTCAAAAATAACACTTAAAAATTGATATTAGAACCTTTGAATATATATTGTCAAGATCAAAAGAGAGTCTTGACTTAGGTTTGGACAACCTAGTCCAACAATCTCTCCCTTTTTCATTTTGACAATCTAGATCGAATATGCAAAGGATAAAGAATCAATTATGCATGCTCTTAAAAGAATGATTGTGAAGTGATTAACAAACATAAGTATGAAAGCTACTCCCCCTAGTTATTCTAATAAGATCATTGTCTTAGCTTATTACAAATGTAGTTCAATTTCTCTCCCCTTTTGTATGTTCCCTCTTTGTATATTCAGTCAATTATCTCTCCCCCTTTATCGAGATGAAAAAGAGGGGATGGGAGGGAATAAGAGATAGAGAATAGGAAATATGAGAGGGAAATTCCATAAACTTTGTCAATTGTACAAACTCAAATTAGAATAGCAAACATAAGTAATTTTGCACAATTGATCACAATATGTTACATAAGAAGATTAATGGATGAAACATATATTCCATGGGAATTTTATATATATAAAAATGCAAAATAATTCAAACAATTAAAAATGCAAAATAATTCAAACAATTAAAGATGCTTGAACACACAAACTAGGGCTAGAAATTTACTAATTTTCATATATGGCCATAGTATAGAGTATATGATATTTGATGACTGATTTGAACATTCAAAATGTAGAAAACCTCAAATGCAAAATGAATTTATTAAACTCATCACACAATCAATCAATAAAATCAAATCAAGCATGTGAACACATAGATATATCAAGCAATAAA